>CM034355.1:94596413-94685341 GCA_019925275.1 Mytilus edulis | reverse complement strand
TAAATGTGAAGATTAAATTATTCATGTTATAAATATTCTAGGTTTGTTTTTCGATGATGTATTTGAGGCGTTCCAACGCTCTTAATTCAGAGTCTCGAAAAACAAAGTAGGTGTTTGACAAATCCTAAAAGTTATACGTTCCACCACATCTCTGTCAAGATGCTTACTCAATATGTAATACTGTGGGTTCATAATTATTCGTTGGATACCAGATTTCGTGGCATTTGTGAACCACGAATTCAAATATTCAACGAATAAGATATTTTCCATAGGCTTTGTATACATAGATTGGCAAAACCACGAAATAAAATATCCACAAATATGCAAGTATTCAGCAATCCACGAAAATTGATACCCACAAAACTAAATGAATCCACAGTAAGTATTTTTTGTGTACTACTTAAGAACAATCATTATGAGTCGAAAAACTAAAGTTAATCTATTAAAGATATCGACAAATTTTATTGACAAACAAGAAGCAGGGCCGCGTTCAATATCGTAGATGCTACGTAGTGCTACGTAGATTTTGACTATTGAAAGTGTAGCTATAGACTAGCTGCTACATAGATATTCATAGCAGCTACGTAGCAGCTACGTAGCAGCTACGTAGTGCTACGTAGATTTTGACTATTGAACGTGTAACTATAGACTAGTTGTTACATATATATTGAAAGCAGCTACGTAGACGCTACGTAGTTGCTACGATATTGAACTCAACCCAGGTAGCTATAGACTAGCTGCTATCAATATATATGTAGCAACTAGTCTATAGCTACACGTTCAATAGTCAAAATCTACGTAGCACTACGTAGCCGCTACGATATTGAACGCAACCCTGGTGTCTTTTAGCTCGGTCAAGACTACAAATTTGCTTAGCATCAATGAATCGCGAGACGAAATGCTAACCAGGGTTGCGTTCAATATCATAGCGGCTACGTAGATTTATGACTATTGAACGTGTAGCTAGTCTAAAGCTTCTACATAGATATTGATAGCTTTATTGGTGTTCAAAATTGAAAACATACTTCAATCTTCATGCGTTTAAGACGTTACTGTTCATCAAACGTCGGTGACTTTACCAGGATTTGATACTTTCATAACAGATAAAACGTACCTCCTAGAAAAACATATAAGTACCTCCTAGAAAAACATATAAGTCTAAAGCTTCTACATAGATATAGATAGCAGGGCCGCGTTCAAGATCGTAGCTGCTACGTAGTGCTACGTAGATTTTGACTTTTGAACTTGTAGCTATAGACTATTGATATCAGCTACTCAGTCGCTATATTGAACTCAACCCAGCTAATGCAAAAATCTACGTAGCACTACGTAGCTGCTACGATATTGAACGCAACCCTGAATGACTTCGATGGTTCATATTAATATCAGTTTAAAATCCTGCGAACAAAGAAGTCTCGATTAAGCATATACTAGTATGAATCGATTACAATTATACAGAAATTATGTCTTAAAACATTAATAAATTGCAGAACAATGTATTTGCTTAGATCAAAGTACAACATTTAAAAATCAAAGTCATTATCAAAAGTTTAAATCAATAATACACTGATAATTTCTATATATCGTATGATATGAAAATGAAAGTATGTCTGCATATACCTCATGATTAATATAAAACTACTTTTATCTGATAGTGAGTGAAAGGGTTCACTTTCTAAACCTATTTATTTCTATAAAATAAATGTTATTTTTTTTGTGAATAGTACAGAAGTAAAAACTATAGTTTAAATTTTGAAAGGAACTTAAACTGTTTCAAAGCTGTATTATGTAATATTTTTATCTACTCCAATGTTCAAATGTTACTATGCATCGGTATTTAAACATATACAAGTAAACGTTCATTTCTTTTCAAATTCAATTTGTTCAATGAAAAAACCTTATTCTGTATGCAAAAAAAGACCAGACAAGCAAGACATTCTGCCCTGGTTCATTGAGGTCTCTCATTAGTTTTTGTCATAAGTGGACCCTCATTGCATATTGTCTTTTACACAATTGATGTTTTGGTATCTGTAATAGTGTTTTACTTTTCCTACATGTGTGTGTTTAGATTCTGTTTTGCAAAAATGAATTTAATAAATTAATAAAGACACTGAAATGTCTCGCCTTCTTTACTAATCTGTCACATAAACTTAACATTAACCAAGATAGCTGAAAAACGTCGCACGCTACTGGTGTTACTTTGGTAAAATCACGGACAAGACACATTCATCTTATTAATTTTTAAACATAAAAAATGATATTATAAAGTGTTGTATATCATTTTAAAGCTTTTAAACTCTTCTTTCAGATTATTGCAATTTTGTATATGTAACAGACCATTTTTATTAATCAAACCTCAATAAAACCTTTATTTTGCAATATGAGTTCCTTGTCCCGCGTTACACTTTTAGTTTTGTGAAATTCTGAATACCGTAAAAAACATATAAATTTTATTACCAAAAGATATAAAAGTTTGTCCAGAACAAGCAATTCATAATTGGGCGATGACGTAATGTCGATTTGTTTCTCTCGAAAAGACGGACATGTGTCCCATGCACGAAAGGTTGCCGCAATTTTTGTTAAATTGTCCCAAAAAAGGGAATTCCAGAGCAATCCCCATGTCGAAAGTAAATAATTCTTATACTAGTATTTTGTACAAAGATCACACTTTCGCCTCATGCAATAATCAGGAATTTTTAAAATAAATTCTTATTATTCGAGTTGAATAGCAATGTCCGACATTTTGTCCCCTTCAAACCAAATTAAACGTAGGGTTACGTTTTCTGTTTTTTCATGATGTTTATTTAATACAGTGCCATTAGCTACATAAAACAAAACGAAGAATGTGTCCTCAGTACACGAATGCCCCACTCGCACTATCATTTTCCATGTTCAGTGGACCGTGAAATTGGGGTAAAAACTTTAATTTGGCATTAAAATTAGAAAGATCATATCATAGGGAACATGTGTACTAAGTTTGAGGTCGATTGGACTTCAACTTCATCAAAAACTACCTTGACCAAAAACTTTAACCTGGAGCGGGACAGACGGACGAACGGACAGACGGACGGACGGACGAACGGACGAACGGACGCACAGACCAGAAAACATAATGCCCCTCTACTATCGTAGGTGGGGCATAATTATAATGGATAAAAGTACAAAACAATATCTCTATTTTGATATTAAATTCCCATGAATTAAATCTAATATACGAAATATCAGACAAAACGCAAATGTCCGATACAATGTCCCCACATACGATTTTGACGTTATTTAATAAAATATACTTCTAACGTCCCGTCTAATTGTCATTATTGCGGTTTTCACAGACAATTTGGAATACGGCTATTTTATTTTGTTGCTTAATAAGAAAACTTTAAAATTAATGTTTTATGTTGAAGCTCTACCGACTCATAGAGAAGGGGTTGGGAGAGATTTTCTCGCGGAACTGAAGTGTTTTCCGGACTATAATAGTCGGATCCGTTATAATACAATTTAATAGAAAAAAACAACAATAATAATTGTTCCCTCTAATTCCCTTGCATATATTTGTGCAGAACTGACATGCTAAATATGCGATAGTCCTTTCGGCTGGACAATCTGGAGTGAAAAGATGAGTGCATTTGCAGTGCATAGTTTATCCATAAAAAAAGTAATCGATTGCCTTTATAATTAAAATGTATATAAAACAAATGGTTTCAATTCAAGTTACTTTTTTTATTTTTTATTTGTTAATAAAACTAAAGCTTAACATATTTTATCTAAGAAAAAACAATTAATCCTTTCTTAGGAAAAGAAAATCAATCCTTTAAAATTTATTGAAAAAAGTCATCTGAACAACATGGATTCCAACGTTTATATTTTGGCTTACGTCTTTGAGTGTGTAACGTTAGGTGACACCAGTATCGTGCGACGTTTCTAAACAAAGACCAATGAACCATGAAAATGAGGTCAAGGTCAGATGACACCTGCCAGTTGGACATGTACACCTTACAGTCCTTCCATACACCAATTTACTAGCCCTATTGCTTATAGTATCTGAGATATGGACTTGACCACCAAAACTTAACCTTGTTCACTGATCCATGAAATGAGGTCGAGGTCAAGTGAAAACTGTCTGACGGGCAAGAGGACCTTGCAAGGTACGCACATACTAAATATAGTTATCCTATTACTTATAATAAGAGAGTATTCAACATTACAAAAATTCTGAACTTTTTTTTCAAGTGGTCACTAAACCATGAAAATGAGTTCAAGGACATTGGACATGTGACTGACTGAAACTTCGTAACATGAGGCATCTATATACAAAGTATGAAGCATCCAGGTCTTTCACCTTCTAAAATATTAACCTTTTAAGAAGTTAGCTAACGCCGCCGCCGCCGGATCACTATCCCTATGTCGAGCTTTCTGCAACAAAAGTTGCAGGCTCGACAAAAAAACTGGATAACCTCCAAATCAAAATCATATCTGCAAACTTTTCAAAACCTACATGAAAAGGGGGAGGGGGTAAGCTCTGTAGGACATATTACATATTTTAAACATGTCTGACGTATATTTAATGAGATAAAGTATGATTTTTTAGAGTGTTATGTGCGTAATACCATTAAACTTATGTATATCATATAATTATGTATCCACTCTTGTACCAAGTCAGGAATGTGCCAGTTGTTATCCATCCGTTTCATGTTTTTGATCTTTTGATTTTGCCATTTGATTACGGACTTTCCGTTCTGTGTATTTATTATTTTACTTTTTAATACATAATCATGTATCGCAATCCATTCATTTACATTTGCAGTCTTGTCAATACGTATACATTTTCGTACTGGTTATAACGTCTTTACATTCGGACCGTTCGTGTTGTATCGATTGATTTTTACAATCTGGGAGTATGATAGTTTATTATTAGTTGATATTAAGCTTTTAAATAGCTACTAGTTACTGGCAGTACTCTCATATCATCATACGTCGTCTCTAATACATTTTTTATTATTTGATTTTGTCCTCAAAACCAATCTGAAACCTTTTGTGGCTTACTGAGCAGTATGGTATATATATACAACTCGTCTTAACATCAACCCAACAATGTTAGATCTGTAAATTTGCTTTTGCAATTTTTTTGTTTTTCCCTCGCCGGGATTCGAACCCATGCTACTGAGATATCGTGACACCAAATACTGTAACAGGCGCGCTAGACCACACGACCACCTGGGCTTCAAAATGAAGTTTTCGTTGGCCGGGTGTTACCTTTCCAAGTCAGTATTAATCTAGCGTTGTACTACAGTACATGATATATAAGGCATGGAGATGTTATTTTTACAGATCAGCTATTATCCATAGTAAAGGATCCTACAAATTAATGTAAGATACAGTCACAGAAATAAATTATTATATTTATAAGTACGTCTGAACCAGTGACAACTCTACAACAGATTTATCCATATATATATATATGAATTTTTCTAGTTATTAAAGGCGAAGTAGGACCATTTTGATGTTCAACTCTTTGTCCTTAAAGTTTGTCTAAATGAATAGTTTCCTTATTGGAAATCGTATCAAATTTCCATACTTTAAACTAGAATGTTTTGTGTTTATATCAGTTAGTATCTACATTTACATAAAAAAAAAAATACAAAAATACAAAACACACAACACACAACACAACGAAGGACCTCAAGTGCCCCTCTGTTAGAGAAGTTATTTGTACTTTTTGTGTGTCTAGAATGTAAATGTTAGCGTAAAGAGACAACGGTTCGAGGTAGTTCGCAAAACTAGCTTCGGACTAACAATCACAAATATCATCTGAATCTTTGTGTTGTGTATTTATTCTGGTATAAAATTAAATCGAAAAATTGTAATTAGTTATCTATAAAACCGAAATATGTTATTTGTTTTAAATGTTTCTAATTTTATACTTACTTTTTATATAATAGATTCCGTCATTTATCATGCTGCTTACAGCTCTGAAGTCCATAACATAGTACAAATGTATATTTAAATGTCATGCGTATTATCCATTGTGTCATTGTTACACGATAATACTGTGCAGTAATCTAAATATTTGTCAACGCTGCACAATTTCCATGTATACTGAAAATCCCCAGATCAATAATGAACCGCGTAATTTCCCGAAATTTATCAAAGTGAAAGTAAAACTAGAATTCTTAGATGACTTAGATATTTTTTATCATTTGAATGAATTTGATATGACATCATTAAACTTTGCTTATGCAACTTTAAATAATATGATAGATAATAAATGAGACAGGTGTTTCCTGTAACAAAATATACGTAGTCCCTTTTATGCTTTTGTATTCCAACATAATAGTCTCCTTCAAAAAGTAAAATAAAAAAGATATCGAATTCCGAAAAAAATTCAAAACGAAAAGTTTCTTATCAAATGACAAAATCAAAAGCTCAAACACATCAAACGAATGGGTAGCAACTGTCATATTCCTGAGTTGACTTGGTTGGAGGGCATTTACAAAGTTGAAAACATTAAAAAAAAAATAACTAGAGGCTCTTTAGAGCCTGTGTCGCTCACCTTGGTCTATGTGAATATTAAACAAAGGACGTAGATGGATTCATGACCAAATTGTGTTTTGGTGATGGTGATGTGTTTGTAAATCTTACTTTACTGAACATTCTTGCTGCTTACAATTATCTCTATCTATAATGAACTTGGCCCAGTAGTTTCAGAGGAGAATATTTTTGTAAAAGATAACTAAGATTTACGAAAAATGGTTCAAAATTGACTATAAAGGGCAATAACTCCTAAAGGGGTCAACTGACCATTGCAGGGCAAATAGATCTTGACCTGATAATCAATTTTACTTCATGTCAGATTTGCTCTAAATGCTTTGGTTTTTGAGTTATAAGCCAAAAACTGAATTTTACCCCTATGTTCTATTTTTAGCTGTGGCGGCCATCTTGGTTGGTTTGCCGGGTCACGCCACACATTTTTAAAACTAGATACCCCAATGATGATTGTGGCCAAGTTTGGATTAATTTGGCCCAGTGGTTTCAGAGGAGAAGATTTTTGTAATAGATTACTAAGATTTACGAAAAATGGTTAAAAATTTACTATAAAAGGCAATAACTCCTAAAGGGGTCAACTGACCATTTCAGTCATGTTCACTTATTTGTAAATCTTACTTTGCTGAACACTATTGCTGTTTACAGTTTATCTCTATCTATAATAATATTCAAGATAAATAACCAAAAACAGCAAAATTTCCTTAAAATTACCAATTCAGGGGCAGCAACCCAACAACAGGTTGTCCGATTCATCTGTAAATTTCAGGGCAGATAGATCTTGATCTGATTATCAATTTTACTTCTGTCACATTTGCTCTAAATGCTTTGGTTTTTGAGTTATACGCCAAAAACTGAATTTTACCCCTATGTTCTATTTTTAGCTGTGGCGGCCATCTTGGTTGGTTGGCCGGGTCACCGGACACATTTTTTAAACTAAATACCCCAAAGATGATTGTGGCCAAGTTTGGATTAATTTGCCCCAGTAGTTTCAGAGGAGAAGATTTTTGTAAAAGATTGCTAAGATTTACGAAAAATGGTTAAAAATTGACTATAAAGGGCAATAACTCCTAAAGGGGTCAACTGACCATTTCGGTCATTTTGCCTTATTTGTAAATCTTACTTTGCTGAACATTATTGCTGTTTACAGTTTATCTGTATCTATAATAATATTCAAGGTAATAACCAAAAACAGCAAAATTTCCTTAAAATTACCAATTCAGGGGCAGCAACCGAACAACGGCTTGTCCGATTCATCTGAAAATTGCAGGGCAGATAGATCTTGACCTGATAAACAATTTTAGCCCTGTCAGATTTGCTCTAAATGATTTGGTTTTTTAGTTATAAGCCAAAAACTGCATTTTACCCCAATGTTCTATTTTTAGCCATGGCGGCCATCTTGGTTTGTTGGCCGGGTCACGCCACACATTTTTTTAAACTAGATACCCCAATGATGATTATGGCCAAGTTTGGTTTAATTTTGCCCAGTAGTTTCAGAGGAGAAGATTTTTGTAAAAGTTAACGACGACGGACGACGACGACGACGGACGACGGACGACGGACGACGGATGACGGACGACGGACGCCAAGTGATGAGAAAAGCTCACTAAGACCATCAACAGAATAATTCGTAAGCGCGAAGTTTGTAACAACAGATCTAAGAGAAAATTTTTTTTTAAAAAAATGTGTAATTCACAAGTATATCAATGCGTATATTGATATCTATATCATTAACGGGAAGCTTAATACTAAAAATCTAAATTTATGATAAAAGAGATGATTTTTCATTTCCTATCGTAAATTATCCATTTTTAGATGGTGACGTTCCCTTGTCACCATCTTACGGTGTTTATATATCCCAACTTGTACGATTCGCTCGTGTATGTAACAACGTTTTAGATTTTAACGAGAGAAATTTATGTATTACTGAAAAATTATTACACCAGGGTTTTAGATATCACAAACTAGTCAAAACATTTATTAAAATTTATCATCGGTACAAGGACATCATTCGTAAATATAACTCTACATGCAGACTTCTTATACGTTCATGTATTTCAAATCCAATCTTTTATGGTAATATTCTTTAAAAAAACACAAAAATGTCAGTATTCACCTCAGAAACAAAACCTTTCAATAGACTTATTAAGAAGGGATATAGTTACGATACTGTTGTCAGGTCATTAAAGATTGCATATTTTGGCTTTATTATTGGTTCACTTATAGGGTCTTTGCATCGGAACTAAACACATTTATTCAAAAACCAGTTGCTGGCATGACACGGGTGTGTTCTTCTAATAAATGTTATGATGGTATGATACTAAACCCCTAACGGGAGGGATTCTGCCTGCTATTCATATGATGAAAACATAATCTTTCAATCAGTGTTATTGAAGCTTGGAGCTGGCATGTCAGTTAACTGCTAGTAGTCTGTTGTTATTTATGTATTATTGTCATTTTGTTTATTTTCTTTTGTTACATCTTCTGACATTATACTCGGACTTCTCTGAACTGCATTTTAATGTGCGTATTGTTATGCGTTTACTTTTCTGCATTGGCTAGAGGTATAGGGGGAGGGTTGAGATCTCATCAATATGTTTAACCCCGCCGCATTTTTGCGTCTGTCCCAAGTCACGAGCCTCTGGCCTTGGTTAGTCTTGTATTATTTTAACTTTAGTTTCTTGTGGATAATTTGGAGTTTAGTATGGCGTTCATTATCACTGAACTAGTATATATATGCATTTAGGAACCTCCGGGTGTGGGAATTTCTCGCTGCATTGAAGACCTATTGGTGACCTTCTGCTGATGTCTGTTATATAGTCGGGTTGTTGTCTCTTTAACACATTCCCTATTTCCTAAGATGAAAGATATGAAACAAATCTGAATAAATGGAAAGAGGTTTTTAAAGCATGAACAGAAATGCAAAATAAACTTAAACCAAAAAATGAAGAAGAATTTTTAGCAGATTCACTTTGGAATAATGGAAATATTAGAATAGGTAGCAGATCTGTGTTCTATAGAGACTGGGCTGATAACGGTATTTTGTTGATTAATGATCTGGTAGATAATGAGGGTAAATTAATGTCTTTTGAGCAATGCAAAAATATTTATGAAATTAAATCTAACTTTCTAGTTTATAATGGAGTTATATCGCTATAATATCATATCAAAATTATCTTAAACATAATATCTCTATAGAAAATCTTTATACAGTTCATGGACCTATACTACCAAATAATATTAGAACATTCTTTTGTCAAATAAAGGGTCAACAGATATGTATAATGTTTTCTTAGAAAAAAGTAGTACAAGGCCTAGTTGTGAAGATAAATGGTCTCTAAGATTAAACAAAAAAAATTGATTGGAAAAAAGTGCATAATATGTCTTTCTACACCACAAAAAGCTCTAAACTTCATTGGTTCCAGTACAGAATAGTGCACAGAATCATAGGCACAAATGCATTTTTTTTAAAATTAAGATAAAACAATCAGATAAATGTACTTTCTGTAATGAAGCTATTGAAGATATTGAGCACATATTTTGGACATGACATACAATTTCAGATTTATGGATTGAACTTGGTGATTGGATTTATAACCAAACACAAATATTGATTCCATTTAATATAGATATTATTTTATTTGGAAATTTAGGTAACAACGGAAATAATATGATAAAAAACTTAATAATATTATACTAGTGACAAAAATCTATATTTACAGAACAAAACTCAGTGAAAATAAAGTAAATTTTACAGGACTTAAAAACTACCTCAAAGAATCTCTTGCACTAGAAAAGAATGTACATTTTTAAAAAGAAACCCTTTTCATATGGCCAATATCTGCTTGGCTTCCAATTTTAGAAGACTTAGTTTGATTATACAAAAAATCGGTACATTATGTACCGGAATTATTTTTATGTACATTTCTTTCCTTATCCACATTACCACCTATGTTATGATTTGATACTGTTATATGTTCGTTTATATATAAGCTTGATGTTTTGTCTATGTTTATAACTACATTTATGTTCCTCTTAAATATTGCCTGTACGCAAATTATTGAATAAATAAATCATGCAAGCTGTAATATGAATAAACTCATCATAGATACCAGGACTAAATTTTATATATACGCCAGACGCGCGTTTCGTCTACAAAAGACTCATCAGTGACGCTTGAATCCAAAAAAGTTAAAAAGGCAAAATAAAGGACGAAGTTGAAGAGCATTGAGGACCAAAATTCCTTAAAGTTTTGCCAAATACAGATAAGGTAATCTATGCCTGAGGTAGAAAAGCCTTAGTATTTTTTTAAAAATCTAAATTTTGTAAACAGTTAATTTATAAATATAACAATATCAATGATAATTCATGTCAGCACAAACAGTGCTGACTACTGGGCTTGTGATACCCTTGGGGAAATAAATCTCCACCAGCAGTGGCATCGACCCAGTGGTAGTAAATAAACTAATCATAGGTACCAGGACTAAATTTTATATATAACGCCAGATGCGCGTTTCGTCTACAAAAGACTCATCAGTGACGCTCGAATCCAAAAAAGTTAAAAAGGCCACAGTGGCGGATCTAGAAATTGGCGGATAAGAAGTGGGGGCCTACTGGCTGCCTAAGAAGGGGCCCGATCCCGTCACGCTTCAGTGATTCCCTACATAATCAACCAATTTTGTTTTCTCAAAAGGGGGCGGACCCCTGCCCCCCCCTAAATACGCCTCTGGGCCAAATAAAGTACGAAGTTGAAGAGCATTGAGGACCAAAATTCCTAAAAGTTTTGCCAAATACAGCTAAGGTAATCTATGCCTGAGGTAGAAAAGCCTTAGTATGAATGCTGTAAGTAAAATTAAGTAAAAAAAAATTTATTTTTGCTTTTTCCAAAATTCCAAATTTGTGTGATTTTTATTTTTTTTTTTTTTTTTTATCTATCCAGATTTATGGATCATTCTATATTGATAATTTTTTAGTTGGATATACTATAATTTATAAATGTATATGTCGTGTACATTTTATTATTTTGTACAGGTTATTACTTGTACAAAAACTTTGTATGAGTAATTACTTGTATGATGCCATCATACAAGTAATTACCTGTACAAATACAATTGTACCAGTAATTACTTGTACAATTTTTTATGAGAAAAAGATAATAACTTGTACAACACAATATCTTTGAGTTGTATGTGCTTCTATTTTGATCTATTAGATTAAATCTATAATTCCAATATATGATATTACATTTGTAACTTTTTTCATGATTTATTTTCGAAATGAATTGTGGAAGGGCTTTATTTCATTTTTGCTTTTAACGACTTTGTCACATTGCACTAGTAGTCAGTATTTAAGTGGCAACAAGCCGTTAAGCTAAATTTGCTCAATGTCTCATGCTAGGTTATGTTGTTACTCTGCATTCGTCGTGTGTCTGAATAATAATACTAATATGAAACAGAAGATGTGATCTAATTGCCAATAAGACAACTCTCCTCAAGAACCCAAATGACCGTGATAGAAATATATATTACAGTTAAATAAACTAACAAATACTAACCAAATTGATTATATGCTACTAAAGGTTAACGAGGCCGGGATAAGGTACCGGTATTTGATGTATCCACAAACAAATGTCAAACTATCAATAAAGTATGATTACATATGAAAAAAAAATCTGAATAGGAATAAGCTGATACACTATAAATTGACTGAAGTAAGTCTATGACGTATATATATGTCGAGCTATACTACTTAGATCCTTTACTCACAAAGCCCGTCTGCTTTGAACTATAAAGAAACTTACTTGTATATTTATACTCCTTACATAAAAACTTTCTGTTTCTTCGTTTTCAAGTGGCTGATTTGTTTCTTCACTTTTTTGTAATGCATTTGAACATTGGTCAACTGATTCAGAGGGACCTGGAATTAAAAAGGAATTGTTAATCCAAAGTGAAAATCTTTTCCTGATAATATTTTAATAATCACAACGTATTAAAGTTAGTTTGGTGAAGAGTCATTATTATATAAAAACAGCTTATTCTATAAGGTATATGATGTTTTATCAGCAATTGTATTATTCTGCATGCAAGTGGAAGTTTCCCTATAATATTTCTATTTAGTTTAATTCACTTTCAGATTGGACCTCCCTGTGTTTTATACATCCGGCACAGCCCCACGTGCGCCACTCTTCAGCGAATTACAAAAATCTATCATGTACCAAATTCTTATTCATTTGCATTTGTGCTGGTATCTTCCTTAAGACGAAGTCCAATCTTGCGCCACAGTCTCTAAACGAGACCTAGAATAGATGTCCTCTAACCAACGTTCAATCCATCGTCAAAACAAATATGAACTTTGAGATGAAGAACATCAATAAAAAAAATGTTCCTTTGCATTTAGTGATGTTTTGCTGTACATATACTGATCGCGTGTTATGGATGGATACCTCATATCCTTTCTTTTCTATTGCATGAAAATGTACATTTTACAACTGTTATGAAGATAATAGCAGGGACGATTGAATAACGGTTGCATGATTACAAAGTGCCGAATAAAAAGAGACGGAGCCAATGTGACAATCAAAACTCAGTCGAAGTTTTGATGCCAAAAAAAATCATGGCAAAAAAAACGATTTCTAGCTTACTATTGTTAATTTTTTCGTCTTTTACCTTATGTTCAATATGTCTTCTGGCCTACTTAGACATATCTCAATCCCCCGTGGTATCTTTTATTCGTTTATTTGCATATGTTTGTGTACGTTGAATAACCCTTATAAGTTATTCACATGTTTTATTAATGAGTTATTACCATGGTTTATCTCAACAACGTTTTGTTTTAATGTTAACAGTCATTTTGTAAAATAGTTCAAATTTAATCATACATATATATATTTAATTTAATAAATTACCTGGTGCTATGATTGCAGTAACTTCATTATTTGGAGTAAGCTGTTTCCCATTTGACGTCTTAACAATAGTATTTATGAACTGCTGTATGTTTTCTTGAAAATTTGCTTCTGTATCTAATGCATCGCTCCTCATATTAAAATTCAAGACTAATGACCCTGTATCTGACTCTGTTTCCTCCAAACAATCTTCGTCATCCTCACTTACCCAACTACTTTCGTCAGCACATATTTCATCTATATCTTTACAAAAAAATCATACATACTCTTAATTTTGTATCTTTAAAAATGGTTTATGTAAAAGTTACCATTCGAAACATGAAATATAATTGGGGAACATATCTTTTTTTCCTTATCGCAAATGAAGCTTTTCTAACCATGTAGTCTAAGAGTAAAAGGGTTCCAAATTACATGATTACAATTCTTAAATCGTTAGTATGTTACTCCCGTTGTTACGAAATGACAACTGTGTAATTCTTAATTTGTAACAATTCAGCTCTATAATTAAATTCTGAAATTTGCAACTCTGAATTTGCATCTCTGCAATTACTATAATATAATGTCATCAGATCAAATAAAATAAAAACCACGTTGTTTAAAAAGCATACGAGTTATAAAAATTAACAATACTTAAAACAAACAAAAATAATAATCTGCCTTTGGATGTATTAGGTGAAATTTAAAAAAAAATATAGAATTTAATATTGATACTGTAAGTCAGATGAGCATTTATTTAGTTCAATAACAGAATAAGCAGAAAATATTGATTATTTGGTTCTAAAATCGAAAGAAAAGAAATCTAGAATCTACTTTAATATTGGAAATTGACCTTTTATGAGCTATTGAATAAAATTGAGAATGGAAATGGGGAATGTGCCAAAGAGACAACAACCCGACCATAGAAAAAGACAACAGCAGAAGGTCACCAACAGGTCTTCAATGTAGCGAGAAATTCCCGCACCCGGAGGCGTCCTTCAACTGGCCCCTAAACAAATATATACTAGTTCAGTGATAATGAACACCATACTAATTTCCAAATTGTACACAAGAAACTAAAATTAAAATAATACAAGACTAACAAAGGCCAGAGGCTCCTGACTGGGGACAGGCGCAAAAATGCGGCGGGGTTAAACATGTTTGTGAGATCTCAACCCTCCCCCTATACCTCTAGCCAATGTAGAAAAGTAAACGCATAACAATACGCACATTAAAATTCAGTTCAAGAGAAGTCCGAGTCTAATGTCAGAAGTCAGAAGTCTTTTATGAAAAGAAAAAAATGGGTTTTATTGGGCAAAATATGATACTCTGTATCTTAGGAAAAAACCGAGCATCTGTCAAAAACTACATCCAGTTTTTATAAAAGTTTTTATGTGTTACAAATTTGAAAAAATTGATAAAGATGAATGATCAAAATGTAAGACTATATAAAAATATACTTTCGATACTCGGTTTAAACGTCAGGTTCAACTTTGTATTTGTTTCGGCTTTCAAACTTTTGTATGTGGGCGTCACTAGTTAGTCTTGTGTGGACAAAATGCACTACTGGTGTTTTAAAAATTTTAAACTTGTTGCCTTTTGTTAGCTATTATTTGTGTGTTTCTTTGTCAATTGTGTTCTCCTGTTTATTTGTAGTCTTGTAATGTTGTGTTGTCATTTTAATGTTATATTTCACATGGCCATAAAAGAGGGAGGTTTGGCATGCCACAAAACCAGGTTCAACCCACCATTTTTTCCTTTAAAAATGTCGTGTACCAAATCAGGAATATGGCCATTGTTATAATATAGTTCGTTTCTGTGTGTGTTACATTTTAACGTTGTGTTTCCGTTGTGTCGTTTGGTTTCTCTTATTTATGAGTGTTAATTTACATTACTATAAGACGTGTCACGGTACTTATCTATCCCAAATTCATGTATTTGGTTTTGAAATTATATTTGTTATTCTGATAGGATTTTGTCTAATGCTTTGTCCGTTTCTGTGTGTGTTTGTGTGTGTGTGTTACATTTTAATGTTGTGTTGTTGTTTTCCTCTTATATTTAATGCATTTCCATCAGTTTTAGTTTGTTACCCCGAATTTGTTTTTTGTCCATGGATTAATGAGTTTTAAACAGCGGTATACTACTGTTGCCTTTATTTAATGTCTGTACTTTTTGTCGAGTATTTCTAGCAGAATGGTCAGTTATTTTTATTGAGTATCTATTGCTATTAGGTATTTTTTTAACTAGACATTTTATTCATATTTCTATATGAGCAAAGAAAGGCAAAACTTTCAAACTACAAACCTTCTGGACTTGTTATTATCATACACATGGTTTCAAAGCTTTTGAATTCATCTAGTTTGAATATCCTTTCGATGAATCGCCGTATTTCATTCTCAAATTCTGACTGGTCTTCTAATGACAACTTTTTCACATTCACAAAAAGGATAAGACTCCCTTCTGACGCCTTTGTAAATTCAAACTTAAACTGTCCTCTGTTTATTTCTTCCTTAAAAGAATTTAAAAGTTCTGCTTTCTGTTTTGCATCATTGTCACTAATTTCAGGGAATATGCAGAGTAATGGTATAGTTTCTGTTGCTGTATGAAATATAGAAAAAAATGTCTAATTTGAGATTTTTTATTAAAATTTTATCTAAAATCCTTAACCTATATTTTTACACGTTAGAAAGCTTGTCAGAATATACACGTGTGGTCTGTTCAACAGAAATTGAAAGTCCACAATCATTTGAAATCTCGCGCATTTCTTAATTTTTGATAAAGGAATATGCCAGCCTCTTTAGAGAAAGTGAAGATTTTTTATCCTTGCATGTTCCTATGTTCCTAGAAACACCAATATCTCAATGGAACTCTTTGTTTCGCTTTAACTTGAAAATATGCAATGTGAATTAATCAAAAAGGACCCTTTAATCTCTTATATTTGTTCGTTCTAAGACACCAGGTCCCATATACAAAATTGAGAACCTAGTCCCTAATACTGTCTCAAATAAAGAGAAAAGAGATTAAGTTAGTTTATAGCAACATTAAAACTGTAAATTGGGTTTTGAATATGCATTTTATATTTGTCACTGGACGTCAGATTAATAATCATTTAATACAAACAAAAAATGCACCAGTTTGGGTTATGCAATCTTTTAATTAATCATTATTATGATTAAATCATACTATCGGTAGAGAAATTCACAATTTGTTATATCAAATTGATAATTTGTTATATCAAATTGATAATTTGTTATATCAAATTAATTATTTGTTATATCAAATTAATAGTTTGTTATATCAAAATTGAAAATCTGTTACTATTATATCAAATTGACAATCTGTTATATCAAATTGTTAATCTATGATATCAAATTGATAATCTGTTATATCAAATTGTAAAAATTAACATGGCCCCAAAAGGCTTCACGGTAGAAAATGTGGTGCACATGCTAGTTATTTAAAAGTTATGCCTTTGAATTGATAGACACAAAAAAATCGGACAATCAAGAGACGTGTATTCGAAATTAAATTATTGAAATTTGATTGACGTTTCTCTAACCAAATATGTAAAGAACTTACCGTCATTTGCTTTTTGTTCCTCCAGATACTCTTTTAGACCTTTCTGGCGATATATCTTTACTGTATTACTATGACCATCCACAGGCAATACTATAAAGCCTGAACAGATAATAAATTAATCTAACTTTCAATTTTAGATACAACAAGCCGTAAGTATTGTACAATTGGACAAACATGTACATGTATTTAAGGAATACATAATGTTAATACCCCCATCGTATATTATTATTAATTACACCTGATGTAAGAATCCTGGGTTTTTATTGATTGATAGCCAGTGTATTTTTCACCAATTTACTGTTATCAAATGAATATCGTTCATTTTTTAACGCCGCCGGGGTACATACAAAAAGGTTTTGCCTTTTTTACCCTCTCTGCCGTGGTATTTGCCAAAAAATACTCTATCCGACTGGACACTTGTAACGTCACGATCATCAACGCGTTTTTCAACGTTAACATTCGGTGTAATTAAACAGATATAGCATGTTCTTGAGGAGTATTTGCGAAAAATACCAGTCTTGAGAATGAATTTCCCTCGCCTTACGGCTCGCGAAATTCAACATTCTCTTGACTGGTATTTTTAGCAAATACCCTCCTCAATATGATATATCTGTTTAGTATTGTGGGTTGTTCTTTGTACAAACTAATGCATCAGTAAAATCAAGTTCATGGAACATCAAGCTTTGTAAAATAAATCCCTGATAACATAATGTATGTATCAGTTGTTATTGACTCCGAGGCAGCTGACAGTAATTTTAAGTAATGTTACATCGGTACACAGTGCCTTTTGTCTTCTTATTTATTTATTTTTTTTTGGGGTGTTTTTTTTTTTTTTTTTTTTATTTGCTTCGTGACAATTTGACGAAACTTGCCATTTTAATCCGATTTGTTTTTCAGTTTGTTCTTAGGCCCCCCTTTTCGTGGGAAAAATTTGGTTGATTATATAGGGAATCATTGAAGCATGACTGGAGCGGGCCCCCTCTTAGGTCAGTCAGCGGGCCCCCCTTAGGAAAAGTTCTGGATCCGCCACTGAATGCGCATCTGGTGCAGTAAAATTGGAACCGTTAATGGTATTACACCAACACTGTTAAGGTAAGAGGAGGATTGAGCGCTCACAAACATGTTTAACCTAATATGTGTTTGTCCCAAGTCGGGAGCCTGTAATTCAGCGGTTGCTGTAAATGGCTATCTGTATCATTTTTTTTTTTCATTATCGTTTTGTTATTAAGCAGGTCGTTGGTTTATTCGTTTGAATTATTTCACAGTTTGTTATGTCTGAGTTTTTTATTGCTCACTATACGGTAGGGTTTTGTTTATTGTTGAAGACCGTATAATGATATGAAGTTTCTCAGATTGACTATAAGAAAAAATGTAAAACAAAAACAAAATGTAGAAGGAGCTATGGAAATTTCAGTTAAATAACTAATGCAGGTTTATTCTATTTTTAGTTTCAAATTTGCAGAAAATGTTGATAAAAACCATGAAATCTTGAAAAATTTATATTCAATGTTATTTAGAGTAAATCATGTCAAAAATGCTTTTATCTTACAATTAAGTATCATTCCACCTTTCCTAATGATTTAGAGTTAAGCCATTTCAAACCGAAGGAATATTAAAAACATTTTTCACACATATTGAATTGTTATCTGTATCATGTGAATATTCGTTAAAAAAATTTTTTTTTTCTTTCTTTTAAACGGAACTTTCAATGCTAATGTCAAAATTTATCTATTTGATAGTTACCTTTTCTATCCTCTATAAAAGACGTTGAATCAAGTATTTCATCTGTTCTATCTTCCATTTTCAAAGTTTGATACTCCTTGATTTGTCTTTCGAATGACGAATCTGGGTTTTTTCTAAGATATGTGTCCACTCGTTTACCAACTTCAGTGAACTTAATAAAGAAATCGAGCATCTCTTCTTCTGATATCATTGAAACACCATGCACGTATTTATTTCTGGCATATTTAATTCGTTGTATGTCATCACCAATTGCAATGTCTGTTGGCTGTGGTTTGCCTTTCCAGCCATTTGAAGGTCCTAACAACAGTTTAAAGTATCTTCCAATTTTGCAACTAAGCGATATGTCAAGTTGTGCGAATCCAATTGCTGGGTCTACCAATGTTTGTACAACTGTCCATTCTTCTGTTTTCAGCTTTTTATAAAACGGTTGCGTATTTATAATTCTAGTATATACCTTTTGAGGTTTCATTCCTGAAAACTCCAATAGTTCATGAAGGATTTTAGAAAGTACATCTCTCATTACCAGATTTATTTTGGCATTCCTACATTGTTCAGGTGAAAATGCCATTTCTACTGTCTTTGTATGTTTTTCTATTTCTTTCTTATACAATGACTTGTCAGTGCATCTGTTTATAAAAAAAACCAGTACATGTAGAAGATAATTCAAATATAAATAAAGACTATAATATATTTGAGGACAAATATATCATTATAAAAAAGTGTCTATGCAATTTGCAAGCTATAAATCGCCCAAACCTAGATAAAAAGAGATTAAAAAATTAATACAGATGTTCTGCGAAACCAACCAAATATTCTGAAAGACCTATAATGTGTAAAAACATTTAAGGATTAATTATGACAACTTAAAACGACTACTAAATTACAGATGTGTTTTCAAAAGGACAAACAGATAAATCTAATGGTAGAGGGGAAAAAATAAAAGATCAAATAAAAATATGTTATTTTGATAAAGAATTAAATTTGCTTGCTTTTATTAACCAAAGAGGCCTAACTGGCCGAATTGTCTTAGAAGTCAAACTGCTGTATCACCAGATGTTGTGAGTTCGAACCATCCCTAACGTGAAAGGTGCGTTCGAATTCCGTATGTAACAGATGTGTTACACTCAATCTGGATTGACAAATTTTCAGTTTTTTTTGCAGAAAGTCGGTGTTTCTCCGAGCCCTCAGCTTCCCCTACCAATAAAAACTTACCGTCACAAAAAAAACATGCATGGATGTGCTCCTTACACACAAAAAAATCCATCCGAGGAAGAACCACTGAAATCGAGCCAACATATAAGGTTATAATCACGAATCGGTTGGCTGATACGATGTTTCCTTCTCAACTTACAAATGTTAGGCGGAAGATACAAAAACGATATTCAAACTAATCAGTCGAAAACTAACTTAGTAATACCATGGTATGGCAAAATAAAACGACCGAAAGACAAAAAAAGAATCTACAAAACATAATACAGAAAACGCAAGATTGAGCAGCATTAACCCCACCACTAATCGGGGTTTATCTGAGGTGCCATCTGAAAGGAAGGCAAATCTTGCTTCAAATGTAACATGAAGATTGTGACGTCTTTGGTTTTTAAATACCAGAATAGTCGTCCACTCTATAATCTAAGCAATTGGTAACAGTTGACTTGGTTAAGATAGGCATGGCGAGTGATGCATGCATAAAAGGAGACACTTTATGTGTCGACGCACCTTGTACCGCTACTTTCAGAGTTCATGCGTTTCCCTCGGTTTGTGTTGTTATCTTGATTCATCTTCTTGATCGATCAATGAGATTTAAACATCGATTAACTAGTTTTGCCTATATTTAGAAGTATGCATTCAACTGTCTTGCATTCAACTGAAAATCAAAATGTGAGTCTGAGATTTCAATGTTTATGAGAAAGTTTCGGCTTTCAATTTTGTGGTTTTTGTGTATTTCTGTGCAACACAAATAAACTTTTACATATATTTACCTTATTATTATTTATATCTAGTCCTGGAAAGTACGAAATCCAACTTTTAATAGTTTTACAATATTAAGTTCAGTTGAAAGTATTGATTACCATTGAACTTTATATCACTACGGAAGGGATGTTTTAATTGTACAATATCGAGTACTCTTTTCTAAACTTCCGTTCAAAAAAGTTTTTTTTTTAATTCCAAGCCAATCGAAATTATAATTTTCGTCCATAAGATTTACAAAATCTGACAAAAAATTAATTTCATACTTCACTGGTCTTTTATTCCTTAACTATTTTTCTTTTACAATAAAATCCGTTATATAGAAGAGATTTGAACAAGGATAAAACGTTATCAATCCGAGAAAGAAAAACATTTCTTCACCAAATTAAAAAAATAGGCATAAATCAGTTATAAAACTACCACGCAGATTGAACAACACGTGTCCAACAAAGACTTGGAAAACACTCAGATGCTCTGGAATGGAACGCAGAGTTTCACTCACACTATTGCTTATGATAAACAGAAATCCGATGTTACAAACAAAACATATAGGACGGGACTATATCTACAACTTATATCTGGTCATCTGTGACGTGACACAATAATGACAGAAAATGCAAGCCCTGTAATGTTGTTTCAACTGAAAGCTATTATACTCCATAAGTAGCTGTCGCATGAATTTTGCTATAAAGGATATGAATCACAACCTTCACCGTCAAGAATGAATATAAACAATATACATTTTTTAATCAACATTTAATTTACTCGACTGTCCAGTAGTAAGTGCAGTTGGAACTCTTAATCCTGTGTTTTGAATGCCGAAAGCTCTTTAAGAAGTATTCCTTCTGTTTTCAAATGAGCGTTTAGATATTAAAAACATCAAAATGACATTCGACTAATGCAATGATCTTATTAGTTATCAAAAATATTTTAATTATATACAATATATTTACATCAGTTATGCACAATGCACAAGAAAAATGAATAGCAGATTCAATAATTCCTTTTTTTTAGAGTATGCATAGAAACCTTGTTTTAATTTTTGCATGTGAAAAAAATAGGGGGTGGAATTCAAAATTTAAAGGCATTGTTAATATGATTTAAGATGAACCAATTATATTGGTTAAAACCATTTTTTAAGCAATATTTTGCATATGTCATAATATGTACAGGTACTTTTGTACATGTCATAGTTTGTATTTTTGCATTGTACAATTTATTACATGTATTATATTTCAGTACATGTTATAACATGGACCAAGTCGCAATTTGAAAAGGACATATGTAAATGTTATAGTAAATAACTCTTGAATTTTATTGCAATTAATCATGCAACGCAAATTTTGATTGGATGACGTCTACCATCAATTCCACGGTTGATGATTGAGTCATTTACAAAACCGTTGGCAATCTTCATCTATATATTTATTTTTGAACATTACTGCTCCTATCATTCAGTAAAACTACACTCAACTGTATAACTGTTATCCCATCAATGTTAAGAAATTGAGTACACAAGATTCGTTTCCTCCATCAGTGTTTGTTGCTGAAATTTCGAAGACATCTAAAGATTCCACGTGAACAACTTAATAACATAATAACATTTAGAGTATAGTAACAAAACACAAAGGTTCACTGAATGTGTACACGCTGATAAGAGTTTTTATTCTCCGAGGGTATCACCAGCCCAGTAGTCAGCACTTCTACGTTGACATGAATTTATCATTGATATGGTCATAATTTAAATTAACTGTTGACGGTTTTGAATTTTTGAAATGATAAGGCTTTTCTACCTCAGGAAAAGATTATCTTAGCTGGCAAAACTTTAGGAATTTTTGGTCAATGCTCTTCAACTTCGTACTTTATTAGACCTTTTAACATGTTTTTATTGAGGCGTCACTGATGAATCTTGTAGACGAAACGCGTATCTGGCGCATATGTAAAATTTCAATCCTGGTATCTATGATGAGTTTATTTAGGAGTACATATTCAATACAAAACTATAGGTGGAGTTTCTTTTACTCGAAACAGAAACCATTTTTTCATCAATCGCCGTTCGAAAGATATTTCGATCAATTCCATACACGTAAACCAGATTTATTGCAAACTAGCCAATAAACGGATAAATCATTAATATTTAAACTTTTTTCACGTTCTTTCTCAGCGACGAAACGATTTGGCATTGTTCAACCTGTATATTGTAAATAACCTTACTTCATGTTGGCATATTTCAATATTGATAAGTAATTGTTCCTAAATCTTTATCTTTTTGTCATTATTGCTTTTCCTATTTTGACCTTTAGTTGTGAGAAATGTGTATAGATAACGTAAGATTTGCACTTGTTTTTTTTCTGATTACAAATATCAGGGATATATCCATGGCACAACACGACGATTAGAAAGGAAAATACACCATTGACAACACTGTGGATTTATGTCACTGTGAACTACAACTTCCCTTTTTGTTCATCTGGGCTACAGGGCCAAGTAAGTTTTTCTCATAACTTGGTGTCCGTGGTCCGTTGTACTTCTTCCGTCATCGTCCGTTATAATTTACTTTAACAAAAATCTTCTCTAAAACTACTGTACCAAATTTAATCAAATTCAGTCGACTCCTTATTAAAATTATGAACCTTAATGTCGATTTGAACCATTTTTTGGCGTTCTGCTTTATAATGAATGAATAGAAACGTTGAATAACAAAACTGATCAGCAAGGCAATATCTACAAACAATTTAATTTTGCCGATATATTTAGTAGACTGCAACTCTTTATTGCAAATGACGATTTTATTTACCTTCTTTTGTGTTTTAAATACAGACACCTTGAATATAGACAAAAGTAAAAACACAAAAATACTGATTTCAGAGCAAAATTCAAAAAGGAAAGTCATTAATCATATGGCAAAATCAAAAGCTCAAACACATCAAACGAATGGATAACAACTATCAATTTCCTGACTTGGTAAAAAACGATTAACAATGCAAGGTCAACACGAACGTGATAGCTGACATAGATTCATACTCGTCTTCAATGAGAGATTCCTTTGTTGAATATATACATATCGCTTGGTGAGCGACACAGCTCTTGTATTAAAAGAACCTAAATTTCATGATCTATTACTTACCTTCGTTAACGAGTTTTGAGTGTTGTCATTTTCTACATCTCAATTTATTGGTACCCAATATATTAACTTAAACAGTAAAGTATTCAGTGTGTCCGTACTGTTTTTATTACTTCCTTTCAATTGCGTAATAGTGTGTATTTATGTTCATAGTACGTAAGGTAATTTGAATGTATATGCAGGGTATATAACTATCTTTTGTTCAACTGTCAATATCGTTCTTGAATTTGAATGTATATGATAAAAGATAAAACGTCATTTAAAGAGGGCTGAACCGAAATTTCGTGAACAAATATTGTCAAATCATTACGTTATATGCCTAAAATTTAATTAACAGAATTGTTATACTATTATCATTTATGACTATTTTTGTCAAATATGAAATCCATTAATCGTTTGTTAGTATTCTATTACTAGTTAGAGTTTCATAAAGAAGTATTGATAACCACGGGAATAATAACAATTACTGAATCATTAACAGGGTTTGAACATATAAAGCAAATAAAAATGAAATAATCAATACTGGTATTAGCTTGAAGAATTAAGGAAACGTCTGTTATTTTGTCCTTCAAAAAAATGAACTGCACTTTATGATTTAAACTTAAATTCGCTTGTTAAATGGCAAAAAACTTCTCTGTCGGGTGTATTGTTTAAGTGCCAAAAGTAAGAACTAGATAAACCTCTC
Source organism: Mytilus edulis (assembly GCA_019925275.1). Taxonomy (NCBI): domain Eukaryota; kingdom Metazoa; phylum Mollusca; class Bivalvia; order Mytilida; family Mytilidae; genus Mytilus; species Mytilus edulis. Next base: position 94,660,825 of record CM034355.1, on the reverse strand, counting down.
ACTTGAATGACAGTCGCATAAAGTTCCAATCTATTGAAAACAATTTGTGAACAAACAAACAGACATAATAGGTAAAAATGTCAAAAATAGGGGTTTAGAAGTCAACATTGTGTTATAATCTTCATCACTATAAAGTCAACTAAGAAAACCTTCACCACTATAAAATCAACTAAGAAAACAAAATTTGCATAATGACATAGCACATAAGCAAAATTGAAGGACAACAATACAAAGAAATGACACAACACAAAAACACATTGGTGGGATACATAATTAATTAGTTACACCAAAAGGATATTTCTTAAAATGGACTAAACAGCAAAGTTTAATAATTTAAAAAGAAAAACAAAACCAAACTATAAAACGTAATAAATGTTACTCTATTTTAACCTATCAATGAAAAAAGTTATAACTTGGAGATGTACTTAATATTTCGTTCTTTGTATAATGACTGACACATTGGGACGACTTTAAACTATAATACAGTTCAATAGCATAATAGTCCACTTCCAATTGCTCAGCACAAACGTTCACTTTATCTCATTGTATGTAGTTTTCGTATCTCAATTAATACGTTCACATGTTATAATCCTGCCGATTCACACTATAGTGAATTCATTGACAGAGTGTTTTCCTAACACAAGAAGAACCTGCTTCAACAGAGAAAAACTACTGTTATCAACTACATGAGTTTTACGATCACAATAACGAAATGGTTGACGGATACAATGTGTTTGTTTCTCAACTCAGTAGCAACATGTTTTGCGGTCTTTGACATTTTTAGACTGATTGTTGATTTTCATGGCGAATTTAATAGATTTGAATATGGTATTGTTAAACTGCTGTTGTCTCAATTATTTACGATTTTACTTGAAGGTGTCAATTGTAGATTTTTTGTAGATTTTTCCTTGTTTAGACATTTTTTAACTAAATGTGTTACTAAGTAACATAGTTAATTATTTATCATCACTAAACAAGGAAAAAGGTAAAGATCACTTTAAATACTTCAAAACTTTTTTCATGCTCACTTGATTACGTATATCACGGTGTAGATACTATTCTGTACGATATCCGGAAGATGCGATTTTCGAAGCGATGATTTCCAACTGGCTATCAGGACGGTTTTGCATACGGTGACTTTTCTCAACATTTGTTTACTCCTATATCTAAAAAGTGCTTTGAACATCTCAACGGTATGCATAGCATCATAAATATGAGTCACTGTAACAAAAACATGCATTGGAATATAAAATATACGTGTGCATCACACCAACTTGATAGAAAAAAGTGAAATCGATGGACAATTTTGCTCTCGTAGTACAAAGCAAATAATCTTTTATTGCAATATTTGTATCAGTTTACAGTTAAATATATACTGTTTCAATATTCTTTTCGTATTTAGGTAGAATATTCGTATTTCCCATAAAAAGTTTTCCTTGAGGATCCAAAAATAAATTACTGTACGATCAGTCTAATACTGACTGTATTCTAGAACCGATTTCAGAATTTTTGACTGTATGACCAGTCGTGATTTTCAGGAAAAATACAACGGCAATTTGAAGGTATATACGTGTCTATGTGATCTTATGAACTGTCCAGGGAACTATAACGTGTAATTTTTTTCATTACACAATACAAAGATACTTCTGATGATTTATGTAGACGGCAAAAAAATGTATTTTTGTTCCGTCAGTCTTATTTAAAATCAAATAATACATGATTCCCATGTGGACATTGTAATAGTGTATCGTCGCAGTTATCTGTTTAGCTATTACATTTTTAGTAGTTGGTTTAGAAGGTGTTGGAAATACCTCATGAGTGCCCCATATAATGCATTGTTAAAGTCCGTATCTTATATAAAGTTTAGGAATACTGCGTATAGTAAATGGGTACCACCCAATAAGGTAGTGGAGAAGTCCTTATCACAGAAATAGAACAGTGATTTTTTCGAAAAATCAAAATGAGAGGTGCACAATTGAATTAAATGATATAGAATCTGAAAAGATTCTTTAAGTTATGACAAGTGTCTGAAGGAAGTTGTGGATATAAAATAGGTACGCCCAATATAAGACTTCGGCAAAGTCCGTATTTTAGATACAGAAACATCAAAAATATTTAAATTCGAAATAAAAGGTCCATAATGAATTAATTGATTAAAAATGGAGCAGTTTCAGAACTATCAATACATTTGTATGGGAACATATATTTGGAATCCCCTTTTCTCCTAGATTGGACCCCATCTCCATTTAAAAATGGCTGGATTCCCCAATGTATATTAAGTGGTGTATGAGGAGGTGCGCTTACAAATCGACGAAACATATTGTACCGGCCCAATTGAGAAACGCCGGGATAGACGGATTTCATTATCACTATAAACCCCCATTTTACAAAGTGGTGTACAATTGAGTGTCAAAGAGACAGCTTTACATCCAAAACAAAGTGAAGGAACATGTTACATAAGTTTTCAGGATGTGAATTTGTTGATATTTAGAAAAATGCCACCTTCTAATGTATCGTAAATAACTTTGAAATCACCACTAGAATACAGTGATATACAGACTGATCATACAGTTTCAAAATATACAAGCGAGACTGATCGTACAGTGAGAAATTCAAACAAGTGTCATTTTCTTATTTCTGGCTTCAAAGATCTGGTTGTATTTTTTACCACAACTTGAAATATACTTCATTGGGTTAAGTAAGTCTGGTTTTTACGTTTATTTGAACACTAAGAGGGCAAAAAGATTGCGTATAGGGTAACCGAATGATTTTCCTTAGTGATGCACTTGAAAATCTCTTGGTTAAAGCAAAGATACGATAAAGAATGTGCTGAGTTTAACTCTAAACCATTTTAGAATATCGATGTCAGTTGAATTTATCATTAAGCAATGTACAGATGATCAACTTACCGTTTAATTCAGTATATCCATAAAATTTAAAATGTGATCCATAAAGTTCTCGCTTCGAAAATCGCGACTTCCGGATAGCGTACAGAATAGTATCTACACTGTGTATATTATCTACACAAATTCTAACAAATACCTTCTGTTACTATTTAAAGTCATCTGACTAAGTATATGTTCAAGCCCTGTGTATAACCACTAAACCAAGTATCTGCAATGTGAGAACAGTAGAGCTGGGAAAACCGTTTTTTTCATTTTATGGCAACAAAGAAATGAGGAATAAAAGTAACAAATTAAATAAGATAAAGTTTTATTGTTCAGTCAGAGTTAATTTTCAGAAATTTTAATTGGCTTCACAATGGTAACACTTTTAAAATCCGGATTTGTTTTCCTGACTTGGTACTATGTAGAAAATAGTGTATTAACACTGGTTTTATAGCTACCTGTGTCTCTTGTGTGACAGTCACAAAACAAATCATTATATTGGCACCAATTTGTGAACAAAACAAACCAACTCAATAGGTAAAAATATCCAAAATTAGAGATACAGCAGTCAATTGTGTTATAACCTTAACCACTTTAAAACAAAATAAGAAGATCGTCGTTTAAAATATAATTTTGATGTGTGCGTTTCTTGGTATTGTTTCACAAGACTCTCTCAACACGGGAAAATTAATGATGTATTAATTCGAAAGCAGCAAAAAATGTATTTTGCATTGTAAGCGCTCTTTAACAGATCATTTGGTGATCAACAAGTAGAAGTTGAGCATATGCAAGTTCAAGTTAGATTATTGTGTAAAAGTTAAAAAAAAAAAAAAGATATATGTTCTTTTAATTGCTATACATATGTGACATTTGTGGTTTATCTTTATTCGATTGCAAATAAATCGGCATAAAAAATGAAGATATATGTATTATATTGTAAGTTTTATTGTATGTCGAATGGTACTTTGTGTGATCTTCACCTCCTCCATGGTCAAGCACTACCAACTTATCAATCGTGTCATTATACCGTATTCCTCTTCTTAGTATCTCTAAAAAAGAAAATTAGGGATAAAACAATCATTTTTTGTTGATCATGAAAATTTGTATCAAGATTTGCATTTACAGTGTAACAATTAAATCATTGAAAGGATGTGGCTTTCGTTATTCAATAAAAACTTTCTTGACATAATGTCGCTTAAACCATTATTCATCTAAGAATTTGAAATATAAGTGAAGAAACACTAATTCCATTCCGTTATCACTACGACATGAAAAAATAAATTGTTACCGATTTTTTTTTGTTTTCAAGGAAAATCGTAACGAGCAAATATAAATTAATATCCTTTAATAGTATCGGTGGGAGAAAGTAAATAATCCAACGGTATAATCTATGGGGGAAAAACGAGAAATGAGAAATACTCATGATCCACATCAACAAACGACAACTACTGAACAACAGTTTCCAGACTTTGTACAGGTGCAAACAAATGCAGCGGATTTAAACGTTTCAACAGGCGCCAACAGTAGAGTAAGTAGCGTGAAAACAAACGATAGAATTGGAAAATAAGATACAAGAAAATAGCTCATACAATGTCAACGTTTATGTATTTTTTACGTCTAACAGATATTCCCCTTGAAACTTTGTTATAAACCATATCATAATATCTGTTCCTCTTGGGACAAATATTCTGTATCGTTTATTCTGTTATGAAAAAATACGGTACTATTATGTGTTCCAATGGAACCTATATCTATGAAGGAACTTCTATTTAGTTATTTATATACTGTGCTTTCGGTAAATAAAGATGATAATTGTGTTCAGCGGCATTCATTGTTTTACTTAAAAAACAAATAGATAAATTTACCGCACATTCCGTAACAAAATTGTATTATCTGAAAAAACTTCTCTTACACGACTAAGTAACATAAAAATTTAACAAAACAGGATATTGGCGGTTATTTTATCAGTGCTTAGGCCACAGACCACAGTTAATTCCTCTATTAGTTCTTTATAACTTTTTGTCTCATTTAAAAAATTGCACCTAATCTTTTTGTCAAATTTTTGTGTGTTGTAATGTATAGTACTAGTCCAAAAACATATCCAAAATTCAGAAAGATTGCTCTGATGTAACTTACAAATTTAGCCAATACACATCCATACCCCTATGGACAAGTCAAGAGATGTTCCGAAAACTGTAAATATTACCTTTTTGCACTTGACCTAATCACTCTTTCCATATTAAAATCAGTTAAAATACCTTCAACAAAAAGTTATTTCACCTCTCTTCTTTCATTTCCACCCCATAAAAACTAACAAATGAATGAAAAAGGCAAAGAAAAAAAATAAAGAAAAAATACACTATAATTAAGGGGAACTATATTCACGAAAAGCGGGGTCATTAATTGTGGTCTTGGGATTGCGGCCCTTTTTCACATACTGGTTTCCAGAACTTAGTGTTTTGTTGTACTTATTGTAGATATCTATTGTCGTCATAAAACATAGTCATAATTTACGATAATCAACTTGAAATACGACAAACACATGCTACAGTTTTATTTCATTGCTTTAAAAACGAACTTACCTTTTGTCGTAATCAAAAGGATCCCACCTACAAAAATCAAATAAACAAAATATTTTCTGTCGTATGGAGTTTACACAACTGATGGACTACGTTAACACGTAACGCTCGTGCATGTTAGCACTATACGATTTTTTTTATAGGGATGTGCCCCTTACACATCACATTCTTCAACATAATTTAGAGGGAAACAAATCGACACTACATACGTTTTACGATCACAATAACGAATTGGTTGACCAATACAATGTGTTATGTCACAACTCAGTAGCGACATGTTCTCGCGGTATTATATCTTTCAATAAGATATCAGAAGAGTAGTCGTTTTGACTGATAGTGATTCTCATGGCGGTTAGTTGATGCAAATCAAACCATGCTAACCCTGTCTACAACGCACTCTTGTTCCATTCAGTTGGCTCCTTTTGCTTTATATTGCTTATAAATTATCTTTACTGAAAAAAAGCTATGTGTTTGCTTAGGACACTGTTGATTACCATTTATATATAAAAGTGATCAATAACGACAAAAATCTGTTGTTCCCTAATCTAGAATCATTAGATACATATATCTCTGAGTAAAGATTTCTGCTTCTAAATGGATATCATGACCCTGACACATAGATACCATTATAACATGTTAATCTTTTAGTTCGGTCAAAATATCAGCAATTTGAGAGGTGAATTACTTCTCTAATATGTCCCTGTTGTTTATAATTTTCTAAGTTCTCTTATATTTGATACGTTCCCTCAGTTTTAGTTTGTTACCCGGATTTGTTTTTTCTCTATCGATTTATGAATGTTGAACAACGGTATACTACTGTTGCCTTTATCCATGTAATTTTGATTTATTAATCATAAATACCTGTCGGAAAATCTAGTATCGTTAACTACATATACGTGCTGTTTAGGTTTCTTCTTTTAAAAAAATGGATATCCTGACCCTGACCCTGACGTAGAGTAACTTGAATACCATGAAGCTCTTTTAGTTCTGTTAAAATACCAACAATTTAAAAGGTGTATTACTTTATCATTACATACTATGATATCAATAAAATGAGGAAAGAAAGAAACAATAACAATAACTATATACTCTTCAGTCAGATTTTTTTTTCAGAAACTCTGATATTCTTCACAAAGGAAACACTTTCTACATTTCAAAATGCCTGTACCAAGTCAAGAATATGTCAGTTGTTGTCCATTCGTTTTTAATGTGTTTTGTCATTTGATTTTGCCTAATGATTATGATCTTTCCGATTGAATTTTCTTCGGAGTTCAGTATTTTTGTGATTTTACTTTTTTTCATACAGGCATATTGTACATGCAGTATACATTTTACCTTGATATTTGAAAACATTCTTAATTATTTTTTCAAGTATATTGTTTGATGTATAATACTCAAAATTAAATTAAGTTTTCCAAGATCATTAATATTTGTTTTCTATATATACATTAATACATATAATACAAAGTTGTAGTGAACTGTACTGAGAAAAAAGGTAAAAATATATTTTATTACGTTTTTTACGTACCCTCTTTGGTTGGAGTTTTGTACTTCATTTTTCGAGTCTCTTCTCTGATAAAACAAATAAATAAAGAACACATTAATTGTTAACAAAAAATTTCAAAACAACTGTAATGGAGAGGCGAAAGACATTGACTGTGAACAAAAATAAAGACATATACTACAGATTTCTGTGCGCATGCGCTGCTCAATATGTATTTCCGGAATAGCATTGTAAATGTGCTGATGACCAAACGTTTTGAAAACCTAAAATATCAAACTTTACAGAACATTGAAAACCTTCTTAGCTCAACTTTGATTAAGAGGGTTGCAACCTAAGTTTTGTACAATCCATTAATTCATAAAAGGATACTTTATGTATATACAAAATTATTGGCTGATCGGCGGTTGAAACCTTCGGGACAGCCACCAGTGTGTTGGAAAATTGTATGATAAAGATTGCTGTGCCCATGACAAGTTTTACATGCAATACAATAGATACGATATTCCCCTCGAGACCAAATGTCGGGAAAGCTCAAAATTAAAACCGTTTCACAGTATAAAAACCAAAAGAACATAAACTGATGCCAATGACCGGGTAAAGTTAACTTTTTTCTGACGAAGCTGAAATCTTATTTTTAGTGCATGTACATCATACATGAATTGGCAATTTACACTCAACTAGAACGTTGATTCCATGTTAATGCAACGGGTACATAAAAGATACTTTCAAGGATTGAACAAGGGTGCATAGTAATAGTTATCAAAGCTTATAATTTGATATACAAGATACACGTTTCGTCTACATAAGACTCTACAGTAACGCTCAGATCAAAAAAGTTAGAAAGGCAAACAAGTTTAAAAGTGGAAATAGATATTGCATTAGAGACCCAAAATTAAAAAAAGAATGAACCAAATTCGTTAAATGTAATCTATGCCTGGGAAAAAAGTCCTTAGTATTTCGGATAATTCATTCTTTTGCAAACAAATTTTATAAAAATTACCATATAATTGACATTGATGTCAACACCGAAGTGCTGACTTGTGTTTCTACGTGATTTTGTTTTTCATGCCTTTCATAAAAGACGCTCGAGACAATAAGTTTGGAAAGCCGAAATTTAAGAAACATTTGGGAGAAAAATCCAAATGATGAAAATTAGTAAAAGTAAAAAATGCGTACCTCTTGGTCATTATTCATCGGCCTGCATTGAATGGCAGCTACCAAGAGCACAAGTGCGAGTACTAGCCTCATTTTTCTAAAAAGAAAGTAATAAAAAAAATGAAAATGTTATCTTATAACGTCACTTTGTTTTTTTTGCATTCTAATTATGACTTTTATAGCTGACTATGCGGTATGGGCTTTGATCATTGTTGAGGCCGTGTGGTGACGTATAGTTGTTTGACTTGTTTATTTCTGTGTCATTTGGTCTCTTGTGGAGAGTTGCCTCATTGGCAATCATACTACAGCATCCTTTTTACGTGTCTATAGAACTCATTCAATTATTAACGGAACGTTTTACCATCACAGCTAAAGCATACAAAAAGCATGACGATAATAAAGAAGGTGTGTAACACGAATAAATAAACGCCATTTATAATATTGCATATCTATCAGTAATCGGTAATCGGTAAGAGTGATCATTGTGAATGGAATATAACGACTCGAATATTTAAATTCTGGCAATGAAGATCGAAAAAAAATAAGATAACTTTTCTGATTTGCAAATTCGTACAATCTATAAAATGTTGGTGTAAATTTAATTTTATCATTGGTACGAAAAGTCAAATGAATAATTAAGCGCGATGTTTATCCACCAGTGGAACATTCAATTTATAGGGCATTCGTGGTAAATGAAGGACAAGTTACATTGTCTGCTTAATCGTATCACATTCATGATTTCATTTAAAAACGTATGAAAGTTTAGTTAAAAGATGCTTCATGCTAAATAACAATAATAATTCTATTGTAAATGTATTGGAAAACCTTCGGCAGAATTCAGCAACATCATCACATGTTTGATATCGGATGTAAAAAAATGCATACTTTTCGATACATATAAAAATATAACGTATAATTTGTCAGATTAAACAAAAAAAATAAAAATGTAGAAATATTAGTGTTAATTAGAAACGTCACAAAACTTATCCGTGGTTTCTTACCTTGTTGCCTGATGTCCACACACTTCTGCTGGCTCTGATATCTCACAGTTTTTATACTGGTATTTGCCATACTTCTTGACACGTTGCAAATTCGATTTTAATTGAGGTTCGAAATTTACTATAATTACTGTGGTACGACATGCTTTTGACTATTCGCATAGATAATAGTCGTGAGAAGAGAGATTAAAATACAGATTAAAAGACACTGTATTCGTTCCAATTTCTTCATATATACCTTCACATCTTTCGTTCAAATACGTTTCACTGGTTCTATTTTAATTGTATAATTTATACAGTAAAAGGCACATATTCAAAATAAAAGACAATATATATTTACGTGATGAAGACAGACGCCTGATGGGAAAATCTGTTGTGAAAACTATATTGTTCGATTAGATATTTTAGACGCCCCTCAACTGTTGTTTTTGGTGGTCTATAAGATTAAAGGGCATCACTTATATATTGTCGTAATCTTTAAATCGTATTAATTAGAGCATAAAAAAAATATTGATCGTTGATTGCTTAACGTCCAGTGGCAAATAGTTCATGCATATTCATGACGAGAGCAAGTTCACAATAAATACTATAGGTAGGTCTTGAAATAATAGAGGCCATCTGGGATGATGGTCGGGGAAATTTGGACTGCCACTGGAAAATGAGGGTATATTGGATAATGACAGAAGTTTTGCCTTGCAACAGGCCACCTACGGACCACTCAAAGAGTTGTTGCAAGGGTTCTTGACGTACAAAGAGCGTGGCACTCTCTTTACACGAGGCATCGGATTTAACGTCCCCAATCTGACCGAACGTGACTGCGAATTTGATACATCCCGCACAGCCAAACGGACGCCCCACTTCGGCAAGCGTTTTACTGTCGGTCGGAAGAAAACCAAGTAACCATATTTCTATTCCCCAGTAACCCTTGGGGAACATAAAAGAAATACTGCTATCCATCAATTCATTTTTTAAAAGGGGCATGCCACAAGCGCTTGAGATTCATTACATAGAAATTTATGTTATTGACGCACCTCATGTACATTATACGCCATTCAAGATCATGATCAGAAGTTTTAAAAACAGTATTACTGCTGGATGCTTCATATATTACACATGCTTTTGTGTTAAATTTATTTTTACACAATACATGATCTAATATAAAATTAGATTTCATTTTATAATTTTGTAGTGAGATTTGAAATTAAAATAAATCTTTCGTAAAATTTCCATAAAAAAGACTCCCAAAGGTTAACACACAAGGATTCATGGTCAGAATACTTACGTATCCTTCATCATTGAAAGTAAATTAATGTTAATTTAAATTTAACTATTTTGAAATTACTTATAACCGTTTATCATGATATTTATTATTTTAGGGTCGTCAGTTCAGAAACTTATAATAATTATTATTCTATTACAGTGTCGATATGATAATTTCATCTCTTTCAAGGTTGAATCGGTGCTTAAACATTTAAAATTAAAATTCAATTATTTTTTTTAACTTCCGCTGTTTTGCAAACACAAAAACTATGAATATCTTTGAGAAAAGGCTCAAAGAATTGGTTAAAAAAAAAGTAAAATCACAAAAGTACTGAATTCCGAGGAAAATTCAAAACGGAAAATCCCTAAAACGACCAAAAAAATCAAATGGCAAAATCAAAATCTCAAGAACTTCAAACGTATAGATAATAAGTTTATTGTCATATTCCTGACTTGGTACAGATATTTTCTTATGTAGAATATGGTGGATTGAATCTGGTTTTAAAGGACTTAACCTCTCATTGTATGACAGTCGTATCAAATTCCATTGTAATGACAACTGACAACGATGTGTGAACTAAACAAACAGACACAATAGTTAGTGACATTCTAAAATTCTTGGTTTTAGAACCAATCTGAAATTCTTGGTTTTAGTGCCAATTTGAAATTCAAAATATCTTCCACTGTGGAACATGGTTTTAGATAGGGCTCTATGGCAAATGCTTATTAGCAGTTTTTCTTGTTAACCGCTGTATAGCATGAATTAAAGCATAAACGGTTAATAAGAAGAAACATTATAAATGTTGTTGTTGTTTTTTGACTTTGTTATGATATGCATGGAAGGAAAATAATATGGTCGCTCTTTTTTAAATTTATGATTTTTGGTGCCGATTTATGGTCAAAGATGACCGCCGCCAGATGAAAAATAATCCATTCCATCACATTAAAATCATTAATAGTTCATTAAAAATATGAAGATTGATAGATTTGTATATTTGTTTTTTTATTGATGAAGGAAATCTAGAGTGCTCGGAGTGAATCACCGACGTTTGACAGTCAAACGCATTTGCTACGTGCGGGACTGAAACTCACAACCTCAGTATTGAAATAAATTTAAAGCTTAAATAATATGAAAGCGGATATAATTAGACCATTCGGCAAACCGACCGTGCGAGGGCTGTATATATAGACGTCAAGGTTGTTAAAAACTTCAATCATCACTCAACAATCGAGGCCCAGGCAGGGATTTCTGAGTTTATGTTATACGACATTCATGGTTATCTTTCGTATAGACTTCAATATTTCCTTTATTTGTTTCGTAAGGTATAACATATTGCTTAGCTAGACTTCAATTTACAGTAAATAGTTTAATCATTTGAATATTTAACAATAGTTGACAAAGAACTTTCAGGTCGAAACATTTGGCCGCAGCTTCTTGTCTTCCTGTTTGTATTGTTTTGTATTTTTGTCTTTGTGTTAACCTGGCAGACCTGCCACAATTTCAAATGCTCATTAGGGTTTTACGTGCAAGATGACTCCAATAGTTCTACAAAACCTTCAAGGGGGTCTTTAAATATATCTTAATGTTGTTATTTGGCTTCTCAATACTTTTACAAGCCTAAAGCTATTGAGTTAAGCCTTCCAATTGATATTTAATCGTGATGTTATGCTATTGTTTCAGAAAAAAAGGAGAAGGTTTGGTACCATTTAAACGTTTATTACTCTTTTTTTTTAATTTATTAGAGTTTTTGATTGAGTTAAGCCTTCCAATTGATAATTTATCATGTGGTTTTCTATGTTGTGATATTATGCTATTGTTTCAGAAAAAGGGAGAAGGTTTGGTACCATTAAAACGTTTAATCCCGCTGCAAATGTTTGCACCTGTCCTAAGTCAGGAATCTGATGTACAGTAGTTGTCGTTTGTTTATGTTATTTCTACGTGTTTCTTGTTTCTCGTTTTTTTTACATAGATTAGACCGTCGGTTTTCCCGTTTGAATGGTTTTACACTAGTAATTTTGAGGCCCTTTATAGCTCAGTTTTGTTCGGTGTGACCCAAGGCTCCGTGTTGAAGGTCGTTAATTGACCTATAATCATTATGGTTTACTTTTATAAATTGTTATTTGGATGGAGAGATGTCTCATTGGCACTCACACCACATCTTCCTATATCTATTGTAAATTGATTGTTTTGTTTGAAATTGTGGACAAAAATACTCTTTCAAAATTGCCATTTGGGAGACTCAATGGTGGAAATCCCCGATTGGCAGGTCTTGGTTGTAATCAGTTCTATATTACTTTGTTGATTTTCCCTAACGTTTTCTTTTTTTTAGTGTAAACGCTAATTTCTTCTGTGAGGTGTGTTACATCGCAAACTGTCAACACTAAACTAATAATATTTGAGACAGAGTACATAGTTCGCACTTGTTTCAGTATTTTGTATTACAGCGTAGGGTTTCTTTAGTTAACCTGTCCCCAGAACCTTTCACACAAGAAAAAGAAGCTAAATTATGAAGTATAGGATATATTGTTGCATAATTTGTTCACTGTGGTAGATGATTTTCAAGTTCATATTTAAAAAATTTTTTAAGAATTTAGTTCATGTTTACTGTGCAGAAAGAGGAAATATTTTCGTGTTTTATTCCGATGAGACAGCGACCCAACGACCAGAAAATCTAATTCTTTATCAGGTCACGTAATATGGTCACCACAAAAAACTGGTGTCTACACAACATGTAAGATGGTTGTAGTAAATACAGTTAACATAGACTTTCAAGTATGAATTATCATAAACGTTAAATTTCGTAAATGACGAATGTAGCGAGGTAGAAATTGTTTTGATATCACATTTTTTCTCCCTCACACTATCGACCCGTCGAATAAGTTAACTAAACGTCCACATATAATAAAAACATTTAAAAAATGTGTAATAAGGGAAACTGAGAATGAATCGTTGCATGTATGACGACCTTGTATGGATATTTGTGTATATCAGTCAGATAGGATTGAGTTATTCTAAAACAATAAAGACATTTTTTTCCTTGAGCTGAGATGATTTAAGATTGATTTTCATTTATGCTTTTACTTTTTTCGAGTTTTCACTTTTAAAAAATGTTACAGTATACCAAAGGTACTTAGTAATAAAGGAGTATTCACTGAAGTATCAAGAATGGTTCAAGTTTTTGTAACATTAATAAAAAAAAAAAAGTCATTATCTAACATAAAGAAGACTATGACGATTTGTATTTTGAAAAGTACATTACATTCATGGATTTACAATGCTAAGTGATTCAAAATGTTTTCTTTACTTGTAAAACAAAACGTTATGCTATGTGACTAAATCATACATATTAGCCTGTCCGTCAAATCTGCTACACACTATTAACTGCTTAGTTTTCTTATGAAAATATAGTCCAGTAGGTCCAAATAATTTGTCTTTTTCTTGGAGAAGGAAGACGCAGTTTTTACCATCTGGTGATATGGCAATTAAATTGTCTGTTCATATCCAACAGAATATACATTTCCACAAATGTCAGTGCAAATTGATAATGGACCAGTGAAATCTTTATGGCGAAACTTCCAAATACAATTACCGTATAGATCAGAACACGTAACTGTACTGGAATCATATTCAGAATAATAAAGTTTGTCCTGGCTGGTATGAATGTTGCAGATTTTTTCTACATTCATCGGCACCGTTTGAAGAATTTTTCCATAGATATCAAGGGTTTGAATTCCTTGGTCTAAAACTGAAACCACAAATTTGTTGTCACAAAAGCAAAGCCCATAACAAAAGTTTTTTGTAACGATTTTTCCAGCCATTTTGTTCTTAGATAAGTCAAACATAAAAATGGCTTTCTCTCTTGGTACTGTTACTGCTACCTTATTACTTTCGTGGTTCACTAAATCATATGGTTCCGATCTCATTTCTATATTTCTTTTATGAGAACCATCCGCATTGAACCAAATCAATCTTCTGTTTTCCGAATCGTCCGTAAAAAGTATTTCTTTGTTCTCGAGGATCACACAGTTTCTTAGAAATTTCAGCTGCGGATCACGCGGTGTTACAATAGGTGTTCTAGACAGTAACCGGATGTTGGCCAGAGGACTCCTATTGGCATCGGTACACTCGTCCTGGATGTCTTTTTTCAACTTTGACATGGTAGACTGGTACCTTATAACATCAATATCAGCCAGGCTGGTTATGGCAGTAAGAGTAGAAAATATATTAGAATTGAAAGATACGTGGATATCAATTTCTTCTAAATCGGCATCTGATAAATCAGATACAAAATTTTCCTGTTCTTTTGCAAAATCTGACTCTAACTTTTGCGTGAGTAAAAATGTTTGTAAGTCGGAGGCATATTCACGTATGCATGTGATATTTTGAGCAATAGATTCAATATTCCGTTTTCTTGCTTCAATTTTACTTAAAAAGTTTTCAGTATCCATGGAACATCTTGAATAAATGACAGAGATGTCTTTCAAAACTTTATCCTGAAGATTGTCAAGATAGCCATTAATTTTTTCTCGAAGGTTTGTAATTTCAGTTTCAATGTTTGACTTTTCTTCTCCGATAGACTCCAGGTTATCTTCCTTCTTTCTGATAATTTCTTCTATGTTCCCCAACACGTGCGCTATGCCATGTTCAATATCCCAAAGCTTTGTTGAAAACTTCGAATTTCTTGACACATACGAAATAGGTAACATCCGTAAACACTTTTTATGATCTGCAATGCATTTACTGCAAAGAGGAATTTCATGAATATCACAGTACATGTCAAAGGTGAGACCATGATCCGGACAAGTTTGTCTCATAGAAAACAAAACAGACGGTACTCGTTGTAAATCTTTTACGACAACTTTGTGTTTTCTGGAAGCAGCAGAAGCCTTGTGGTGGTGTAAACAGCTCTCACATAGTCCTTCGCCACATGAGGGGCACCATACGACAGATTTTCGTCTAACATTCTTAAACGCACAAGGACCACACGGAACATGAGTGGCATGATCCATTTGTTAAAATGTTTAAATGATATTAAAACAATAACTGTTATAGAAACATCTGCAGCAAAATATTTTCAAATAAGAATACGTTTCAATGCAGGTTGAGTTAATTTTGCATGTGATATTTTGAGTACGTGGTCAAGTGATGAAGTTCTATAATACCTAAAACAATAGAATATATCCTTCCTCATTTTTGAAAATTCTAAAATTATAATAAATTGGTTTATTTCCTTATTGTCTATTCCTGTAAATGTAGTGACCTTCAGTCTTTGGATACTATAATGTTCCTATTTGGTGACAATAACTCACAGTTCTTTCTTATTGAAACATGAATGATAACATTTTGTCCATTCAACAAATTTACATGTATATTAAAATCACCCAATCAATACACATTACTGTCGTAAGTGTTCCTTATAAAAAAAAAAAAGCTACATTTTATTTTGTTAAATTTCATATCTATCAAAAAAACATATATGCTTAATAACATTTGCAACAATAACAACTCCTAATTCGCTTAAGTTGCGGATTTTAAAAATAAAAATAATTGTTAAAATGAACATATTTTTTCAAACAATCTGACAAAACATGCATAAACAAAGCCACACGGGATGACTTTGAAGTTTCAGATAAAACAAAATGGTCATTTTATTATCATCTTATAAACGGGCGTGTTTTTTGTTTTGTTTTGGAGTCACAATTATTTTTAATAAAAGTTTGTATTTTGTTTTGATTGGGCAATCTGTTAAAATTCTACGTCATTTGGTCTCTTGTAGAGAGATGCCGCATTGGGAATCATACCCTAGCTTCCAACTATTATCCTTAAAGGAGACCCGCTCCAGTCATACTTCAAATAGTCCCTAAATAATTAACCAATTTTTCCCATAAAAAGGGGGAGGGGGAAAACTCTCTTAATCCGCCTCTGATAGTTTACGTATACCAATTCCCATTATGTTGTGTTATTTCAAGTTTTTCTTTTTCTTCTTTGTTTGTTTTGTTTTTGCTTCCGTTTTGTTTTATAAGATGTAAAATTCGCCGGTTCTGATGATGTATGCAAAGTGGCTGGGTTATTTCAATTGTTTTGCCATTTTTCCCAATTTATACATTGATACATTTGTCAAAGGCGTCAAAGGGTTTATATAGCAAGTATAATCGTGACAAATCCTTTGGCTGATCTTGGATATAACAAATATTGTTTCTAGGAAAGAAAAGGCATGTAATTCTTTAAAGACTGTTTGTGTTGTGCCCGCCTTACTAAACAGTTTGACTGAATAGTTTATGATTTTCATGACTTGTTACTTTCTGCATATCAATAGAAATTAATACTTTTCCGGAAATTGTCCAGAATTGTTTCTACACTTTACTATTACGGGTTAAAATAGGGCACGTTGTTTTATTTACTTCCTAACGTAACAGTTTAAACAAAAATTGCAAATATGTTGTTTTTGAGTGTTTGTTGGTTAATTGCGATGCTTGCAATCATTTTTGGGTACATTTTGGTGTTGTCAAAATCCATCCTTATTCCAACACTTTATCTATTCGGAAAAGGCCGTGGATTAACAGGCTATGGACTACACCAAGACGAACATTCATTTTATCTCGTACCAAAAAGGTAAGTTCATTCAGAAATTTTCGGCGATTCATACCGGTAGAACAAAAGATTTAACTGACATAGTTTACCTTTCGCTTGTATATTCATTATTTTACAACATTTACACCCCCCCCCCCCCCCAAAAAAAAGAAAAGGGGGGGGGGGCTCTACTAACAGACTAAAATCGGAGAGACGTTACCTTTAATTATTGATTTCAATGTATCTAATACATGCTGGTTAATATAATTTGAATATTGAATTGATCTAAAAATTAAGTTTAAACTTGTTTACAATATGAGTTTGTGTAAACAACTTCATGAATTGTACTAAGAACAATTACAAAAAATGTACATAAAATTAAAAATGTTCTTAGTCAACTATCAAATACACATATCTCAGTACTTGTATATTAATTAGAAATAATAAGAAGATGTGGTATGATTGCAAATGAGACAACACTCCACAAGAGACCAAATGACCTATTGCTCTTAAGATTAGCATTTATAGTTCATCGTTTAGCATTCAACAATTGAAACCCACTTTATGGCATAGCAAGCTAGAAAAGGTCAAGAATGACAAATGTGAAACATTTGAAACCAAAAAATATTATGGCTTGATTTATATGCAAAACAATAAGAGAACGTTTTTTTTTCAGGTGGTTCAGTCATTTTTATTTTTGTGGAATAATATGTAACAGTTTAGTGATGTTGGCAACCATACACACATATCTGTATAGCGGAACCTGGCCATCAGCTATCAAATATATCATGGACATGTTAGGACATACTGAATCAGGTAATATATATATCATGGACACATTAGGACATACTGAATCAGGTTATATATATATCATGAACAAGTTAGGACATACTGAATCAGGTAATATATATATCATGGACATGTTAGGACATACTGAATCAGGTAATATATATATCATGGTCATGTTAGGACATACTGAATCAGGTAATATATATATCATGGACATGTTAGGACATACTGAATCATGTAATATATATATATCATGGACACGTTAGGACATACTGAATCAGGTAATATATATATCATGGACATGTTAGGACATACTGAATCAGGTAATATATATATCATGGACATGTTAGGACATACTGAATCAGATAATATATATATTATGGACATGTTAGGACATACTGAATCAGGTAATATATATATCATGGACATGTTAGGACATACTGAATCAGGTAATATATATATCATGGACATGTTAGGACATACTGAATCAGGTAATATATATATCATGGACATGTTAGGACATACTGAATCAGGTAATATATATATATCATGGACATGTTAGGACATACTGAATCAGGTAATATATATATCATGGACATGTAAGGACATACTGAATCATGTAATATATATATATATCATGGGCATGTTAGGACATACTGAATCATGTAATACATATATCATGGACATGTTAGGAAATACTGAATCAGGTAATATATATATCATGGACATGTTAGGACATACTGAATCAGGTAATATATATCATGGACATGTTAGGACATACTGAATCAGGTAATATATATATCATGGGCATGTTAGGACATACTGAATCAGGTAATATATATATCATGGACATGTTAGGACATACTGAATCAGGTAATATATATCATGTATAAAAGTTACAATATTGGGACTTTGCAGTGGTTCAAAATATCCTGGAAATTTAACAAGTTTTGGGAAATATCATGATTATTTGTAAACCTTTTAGACTAATTTCTTTTTAATTTACCAATGAAACTGGCATATCTTGAGAACTGCAGGCATCTGGCCTATGAGCTGATCTGAATATTCATATTGGACTGAATTTGACAAAATTCTTTCACTCTTAAACTTAAAACAGATGTTGAAACTTGGATGCATGCTAATGAACCAGAAACCTAATGACAAAAATAAATTAAAGGCATCATAAGGTCAACATACATACAGTCTTCACTATTATACTGTATGTTGATAGTTGGCATCAGGAACCATCAACATACATACAGTCTTCACTATTATACTGTATGTTGATAGTTGGCATCAGGAACCATCAACATACATACAGTCTTCACTATTATACTGTATGTTGATAGTTGGCATCAGGAACCATCAACATACATACAGTCTTCACTATTATACTGTATGTTGATAGTTGGCATCAGGAACCATCAACATACATACAGTCTTCACTATTATACTGTATGTTGATAGTTGGCATCAGGAACTATCAACATACATACAGTCTTCACTATTATACTGTATGTTGATAGTTGGCATCAGGAACCATCAACATACATACAGTCTTCACTATTATACTGTATGTTGATAGTTGGCATCAGGAACCATCAACATACATACAGTCTTCACTATTATACTGGATGTTGATAGTTGGCATCAGGAACCATCAACATACATACAGTCTTCACTATTATACTGGATGTTGATAGTTGGCATCAGGAACCATCAACATACATACAGTCTTCACTATTATACTGTATGTTGATAGTTGGCATCAGGAACCATCAACATACATACAGTCTTCACTATTATACTGTATGTTGATAGTTGGCATCAGGAACCATCAACATACATTCAGTCTTCACTATTATACTGTATGTTGATAGTTGGCATCAGGAACCATCAACATACATACAGTCTTCACTATTATACTGTATGTTGATAGTTGGCATCAGGAACCATCAACATACATACAGTCTTCACTATTATACTGTATGTTGCTAGTTGGCATCAGGAACCATCAACATACATACAGTCTTCACTATTATACTGTATGTTGATAGTTGGCATCAGGAACCATCAACATACATACAGTCTTCACTATTATACTGTATGTTGATAGTTGGCATCAGGAACCATCAACATACATACAGTCTTCACTATTATACTGTATGTTGATAGTTGGCATCAGGAACCATCAACATACATACAGTCTTCACTATTATACTGTATGTTGATAGTTGGCATCATGAACCATCAACATACATACAGTCTTCACTATTATACTGTATGTTGATGATAGTTGGCATCAGGAACCATCAACATACATACAGTCTTCACTATTATACTGTATGTTGATAGTTGGCATCAGGAACCATCAACATACATACAGTCTTCACTATTATACTGTATGTTGATAGTTGGCATCAGGAACCATCAACATACATACAGTCTTCACTATTATACTGTATGTTGATAGTTGGCATCAGGAACCATCAACATACATACAGTCTTCACTATTATACTGTATGTTGATAGTTGGCATCAGGAACCATCAACATACATACAGTCTTCACTATTATACTGTATGTTGATAGTTGGCATCAGGAACCATCAACATACATACAGTCTTCACTATTATACTGTATGTTGATAGTTGGCATCAGGAACCATCAACATACATACAGTCTATACTATTATACTGTATGTTGATAGTTGGCATCAGGAACCATCAACATACATACAGTCTTCACTATTATACTGTATGTTGATAGTTGGCATCAGGAACCATCAACATACATACAGTCTTCACTATTATACTGTATGTTGATAGTTGGCATCAGGAACCATCAACATACATACAGTCTTCACTATTATACTGTATGTTGATAGTTGGCATCAGGAACCATCAACATACATACAGTCTTCACTATTATACTGTATGTTGATAGTTGGCATCAGGAACCATCAACATACATACAGTCTTCACTATTATACTGTATGTTGATAGTTGGCATCAGGAACCATCAACATACATACAGTCTTCACTATTATACTGTATGTTGATAGTTGGCATCAGAAACCTTCAACATACATACAGTCTTCACTATTATACTGTATGTTGATAGTTGGCATCAGGAACCATCAACATACATACAGTCTTCACTATTATACTGTATGTTGATAGTTGTCATCAGGAACCATCAACATACATACAGTCTTCACTATTATACTGTATGTTGATAGTTGGCATCAGGAACCATCAACATACATACAGTCTTCACTATTATACTGTATGTTGATAGTTGGCATCAGGAACCATCAACATACATACAGTCTTCACTATTATACTGTATGTTGATAGTTGGCATCAGGAACCATCAACATACATACAGTCTTCACTATTATACTGTATGTTGATAGTTGGCATCAGAAACCTTCAACATACATACAGTCTTCACTATTATACTGTATGTTGATAGTTGGCATCAGGAACCATCAACATACATACAGTCTTCACTATTATACTGTATGTTGATAGTTGTCATCAGGAAACATCAACATACATACAGTCTTCACTATTATACTGTATGTTGATAGTTGGCATCAGGAACCATCAACATACATACAGTCTTCACTATTATACTGTATGTTGATAGTTGGCATCAGGAACCATCAACATACATACAGTCTATACTATTATACTGTATGTTGATAGTTGGCATCAGGAACCATCAACATACATACAGTCTTCACTATTATACTGTATGTTGATAGTTGGCATCAGGAACCATCAACATACATACAGTCTTCACTATTATACTGTATGTTGATAGTTGGCATCAGGAACCATCAACATACATACAGTCTTCACTATTATACTGTATGTTGATAGTTGGCATCAGGAACCATCAACATACATACAGTCTTCACTATTATACTGTATGTTGATAGTTGGCATCAGGAACCATCAACATACATACAGTCTTCACTATTATACTGTATGTTGATAGTTGGCATCAGGAACCATCAACATACATACAGTCTTCACTATTATACTGTATGTTGATAGTTGGCATCAGAAACCTTCAACATACATACAGTCTTCACTATTATACTGTATGTTGATAGTTGGCATCAGGAACCATCAACATACATACAGTCTTCACTATTATACTGTATGTTGATAGTTGTCATCAGGAACCATCAACATACATACAGTCTTCACTATTATACTGTATGTTGATAGTTGGCATCAGGAACCATCAACATACATACAGTCTTCACTATTATACTGTATGTTGATAGTTGGCATCAGGAACCATCAACATACATACAGTCTTCACTATTATACTGTATGTTGATAGTTGGCATCAGAAACCTTCAACATACATACAGTCTTCACTATTATACTGTATGTTGATAGTTGGCATCAGGAACCATCAACATACATACAGTCTTCACTATTATACTGTATGTTGATAGTTGTCATCAGGAAACATCAACATACATACAGTCTTCACTATTATACTGTATGTTGATAGTTGGCATCAGGAACCATCAACATACATACAGTCTTCACTATTATACTGTATGTTGATAGTTGACACCAGGAACCAATTTTGATTTAAAAATACATTGCATCAAAAAACATTTTGGAAAAAAGAAAAAAGAACCCAAATAGTAATAATAATAATACTTGTAGTGGTTGTTAATATTTTTATTTCTCTGTGCTTAACTTTAAAAAGTAGTGTTTTTCTCACTTTCACAATTACCCTGAAAAGTTGCTAATGACTAAAGACAAAAATAAAAGAATATGACATTATTTTTTTAAATCATAATCATGTTGACTTTATTTAAAAATGCATACTACTCTCAACCGCCCAAACAGCTGGCTGAGAGCATTGGTTTTGAAAATGGTTTCAATAGAAAAGTTTAACTGTTAGTTAAGTATTTTCAGAAAACTAAAACCACTAAAACAATTGAAGATAGTCATGTATCCTGTTGGACATTAATTTTTTGAAGTTATTTTTGTACGTCACCAATCCTATGGTTTCCGGTACATTTTTAGTGAGTGTTAAGAGGAAGTTGTTACCTAATATTTGTTTTATTCAATGATGTGGGTTTTACTACTTGAAGTAAAGTGTTTTCTTCTGGCGTTTGTTACCACTTGAGATATAGTATAATGAGCCCACAATAATCGTTGATTTGTTCATATGCATATTATTTTAAATCCAGAAATTATGTTTATTAATGAATGAATTTGAAGTTCATCTGTGGTTCATTTTAGAAATAAGTGCCTACCGAAATTGTTAAGAACAACAAATAAATGTAAATTTCAAGATTGATTTCAATACAGTTTTGAGTATACAAGGAGACAAATTGCGATAAGTTTTACCATAGTATGACTATCAATCTTTAAGGTTAATTCCAACTTGTTTTCCCTTTTTGATATGGTCAAGTGTTAATTCCAACTTGTTTTCCCTTTTTGATATGGTCAAGTGTTAATTCCAACTTGTTTTCACTTTTTGATATGGTCAAGTGTTAATTCCAACTTGTTTTCATTTTTGATATGGTCAAGTGTTAATTCCAACTTGTTTTCACTTTTTGATATGGTCAAGTGTTAATTCCAACTAGTTTTCACTTTTTGATATGGTCAAGTGTTAATTCCAACTTGTTTTCACTTTTTGATATGGTCAAGTGTTAATTCCAACTTGTTTTCACTTTTTGATATGGTCAAGTGTTAATTCCAACTTGTTTTCACTTTTTGATATGGTCAAGTGTTAATTCCAACTTGTTTTCACTTTTTGATATGGTCAAGTGTTAATTTGGTTGTGCCAATTTTTATGGACTTGCACTTTTCAAATTTAGCTTAGAATTCGGTAATTTTTTTATTTGCATTTTTTTACATTTCTGGAATTAAGTCTAAATATCTGTTTTTAAAAAATCCAATTTTTTTGTGGTCTAAACATTCTCATTTCTTTTTCTAATGTACAATATAACTAAAAGGTAAGCCATAAAGACAAGGAAAACAATGTAGCCATTTCTTTTGTTACCTATTCTGAAATCGGACTCCGACTTCTTTTGGACTGAGTAATACTGTGCGTATTGTTGTGGGGTTTTTTCTAAATTGAATAGAGTTTAGTTTAGTTTAAACATATATATTTAGAGTGGATTGGGAAACAAGTTTTGCAACTTATATTAATCCCTTTTCACTTTGCGGGTGCGAGTACTGCCTTGTAGCGGCATTAGCCTACTCTTTTTCGAAATCTACTATGGTGTCTTTAACGTGCATGAGATATGGCTCTCTCTTAACACGGGTCAGCCATTTATCGTCCCCTTCCGACGGACTATCATTGAATAGAGGTATAGGGAGGGTTGAGATCTCAAAAACCTGTTTAATCCCGCCGCATTTTTGCGCCTGTCCAAAGTCAGGAGCCTCTTGCCTTTGTTAGTCATGTATGATTTTTAATTTTAGTTTCTTGTGTATATTTCGGAGTTTAGTATGACGTCCATTATCACTGAACTAGTATATATTTTTGTTTTGGGGCCAGCTGAATCACACCTCCTGGAGTTTTCGCTGCATTGAAGACCAATTGGTGACCTTCTGCTGTTGTCTGCTCTTTGGTCGGGTTGTCTCTTTGACACATTCCCCATTTCCATTCTCAATTTTAATCATGTTTACAATACTCAAGGACGAACACGGAGAACATCCTGAATTATCTTTGTCTGATGAAACATCATTTAACACTACTTGAGCTGAGTTCAAATCAAATGATTATAGCAGAGTTTTAAAAAGAGCTTAATTAATACATACTTATTTTTATTTAGCTTGTATAAAGTAACCGAACGGATTGGCATAGGTTATTATGAGCATGGTCCATACAGATAGAAAATCAAACTTTCAGATTTATAGCTTTAAAATTTAATTCTTACGTTGTCGATTAACATTATTTCTCCTTCTTTACAGGTCAGATTTCTCCAGTATCCGTGCTACTAGCAGTAACAATGATAGAAATACAAGTAGTCAGAAGATTTATAGAATGTGTCTATGTCAGCAGTTATTCACGCAGTACGATGAGCTTAGTCATATACATTGTTGGTTTAATGTTCTATGCTTTTGTTGGCATTTCTGTATTGTGTCAGGCTCCAGAAACTAAGATAAAGCTTGGTAAGTGTCAATGGGACCGTTTATTCATATTAAATGTTATACCATTTTATCAGAACCATTTACTAAGAAACAATGGAAAGCATGAACAGATAAAAATCAACCTTCAGCACAATTTTTCAATTGTTTTCCCCCTCTTAGTATAATTAGGAGTGTTGTGTTCGAGATCGTTGTCACCAATAACTATCAAACCTTTCAATGTACAAATGAGATTGATGCACGTCTACATATTTATAGTATACTGTTGGAAATGAAACTGCTATTCTATTAACTGTACATTCTCATATGATGAGTTGATGCCAAGATCAATATTATTATATTTCCATGTTTATAACTTGTGATTTTGACTACTTATTTCTATATTTTAGATACTTTACCAGTACAGTGGTTTGACATTTTAGCTGTTGCCATATTTATTTGGGCAAGTTATAAACAGAATAGAATCAACAAGATATTTGCCAAATTGAGACAGGACAAAAGTGGTATGTATGAATTTCATTAAGTGGTATATGAAAGCAATAGTAATTTAACCATGATTCCGCTTGTAAGACGAATGTTTTTGAATTAAAACTGGAGAGAACACAAACCAAAATCGCTTAAGCAAAACAGCAACACTGTATAAGTTGGAACAGCCTGACTGTTTAGTTGAGAAAAATAGTAAAATCACAAAAAAAATAAACTCCGAAATAATATCAAAACGGAATGTCCCTAGGAATCAAATGGCAAAATCAAATGAAAAACACATCAAACGAATGGATAACAACTGTCATATTCCTGACTTGGTACAGGCATTTTCTTATGTAGAAATTTGAGGAACATCAACCCTCTCAAAGTTGAGTGGCTACAGCATTAGCTTCAGTCCTTTTACATAATTTTATAAATTTGAAATTGAGACAAATATATTGTATGAATGGTGCAATCATGAACTAATAGTCCCTCAATGGTGACGCCAATCCAGTCGTACATTTTTATCTAGGTGCCAGCTGAAGCCTGCCACCGGATGCGGATTTTTGTTTAGCTGTATTGAAGATCCATTAGTTACCTTCAGCTGTTTTCCGCTTTTTGGTGGGGTTGATGTCTCTTTGACACATTCCGCACTTCTATTCTCAATTTTGTGTAGTAAAATGTATCAAGAATTATTTCCTTGCACTCAGCATCTGTTTTGAGAACAATTTTCATGACGTACGTTCAAGGCCAAATATGAAAAAACTTAAAATAAAAACATTGAAGAGCACTACCTAGAATAGCAGAACACACAGGTAACTTTAGGTTTACCACAATTACATAACTTGGTGACCTAAAAATTTGCAAACAATGTTTATCAATCTAATTTAAATGTGTCATTGTAAAACATCAATGTCATAACGGAAAAACACAAGTTGAAACATAGGAATTTTAAAAAATAGCAGGATACTTATTCGTATTAATATATATTTTCAAATGTGAATAACTATGCATTGCATTTTTATTTTCTTTTGAAATGTAGATATATTTTTTTTATCTGAAACTTATGATTTAAAAATAATTTTTCAACAGATCATTTAAACATAAATATGTAACAAACTATTTGATAAATATAGAGCTATGTGGGAACATTAAAAACAAACGTATACTTTTATAGGTCAGCTAGACATAATGGATGTGCTTTGTATGTAAAGTTCAAGTAGGTAACGTGCTGAATTTGGCTACATATTATGCATCTTGATTAAAAGTTTGTTCACTTAATGCTTATTGAAGTATTTGATAAACAAACGAAAATAACTAAGATTTTGTTATACAGATTTTAGAAATGATGACCATGAAACTCACAAGGATTTTAGTTTTTGCTTTGCTCTGGGTTATATATATATATTTCTAACTTTCAACTCCAAATAACACTAATTGGATACTTATTTATTCCCTTCCCTTAATATTTATTTTTTGTTGGCTCTTTTTGTTGGCGTGAATATTTCTCAGTTGGACCGAGATGCATGTGTTTTGTTGTGAAATCTAAAATTTGAATAAACTGTTTTTTTTGTATAAAAAACTGTTTTATAGCAGAAATATAGATATCACAAATTGGTCAAACTGACTTTAAAGTCAACACAAATATAGAGCAATAAATTGTGCAAGTATGATGTTAGGTTTCCATCTTAATAAAAAGTTGTATTTTGCATCTAGCTTTGATATGGACGGATAAATATGTTGGAGTTTAACGTCTAGTGGTAATTGTTACATACAAATCAGGATGAACACATGATATTGTGATATGCATATGAAACATGATTTCTGCTAGATGAAAACGAGTCGGATTTTGAACGTGTTAGTTAACAAGGTACATTGTTAGCAGACGACATGACACCTCACAGAAACACCTGACTTCGATCCGACCAATTTTTGATATTACTCCCAAATCCAGCATACATAGAGGAGATGCAGCAATTATCAATTGTCAAGACTTTGGTTTAACTGGCGACATGAAACCCAAACTGCTTGCACTCGAGGCCAGTAAACTACGACGGAACAATGGGACATGAAAAAGCAACTAATCCCATAATATAAAGTGTTGTTGATGTAAATCAGAATAGACTGAAATTTTCTTCAATAACATATTTTTTATATCGATTCATTATGTATTTTCAGGCCATATGGAAGACCGTGCCCATCATATACCTCATGGAGACTTATTCAAACTGGTTTCCTGTCCACACTACCTCTTGGAAATCATCATTTACACCTCTCTGAACATATTATTTCTTGGTCAACACGAGATATTACTATACGCGTGGGCATTTGTTGTATGCAATCAAGTCATCTCTGCTATCATCACACATTCATGGTACAAGGAACACTTTCCAAGTTATCCACCAGAAAGGAAAGCATTAATTCCATACATTTTTTAACTTCCTTTTTTTTCTCACTTAGTGCCATATTTTGTGTTCTTTACAATATTAGTGTTATCAAATCATGGCTGTATAAAGAACTTTCCTCAAAGTATAACATGCTCCGCAATCCTGGTATCTATGATGAGTAAATGTACATATTTGTTATCCTTTTTACCATTTGATATTTAAAGTTTGATTATACATGTTTTTAATGTGTTATGTAGAAAACATAATTTAATTGATAAAGTTTATGTATTTCTTATTCAGTATTTTTTGTCTGTATATTTGGAAATAAATTTCATTATGTATGGTACAGGGGGGTACAGGGATATTTGTATTTCTGTTGTTTCGTTTCGACTTATAACTTTTGAAAGTTTTAACAATTATTTGATTAATTTTCCTGGGGGATTTTCTTCCTTAGCTTTAGCACTGATGCACATTATGTCAATTTGACCTTTTATATTGACAACTTGTATAATTTCAGACCTACCAAATTCACATAAAAAGGTTATTTCCATTTACTAGTAATCGATTAATAATTTTTTAAATTACACATATGAGCTAGTTGCCAAAATATTTTACAAATTGGATTGTATAAAATGAAAGCCATTGGTAAAACTATGCTCGAATATGTTTCACATTATATATGTTTGAAAGTTGTACAATGAATATTTCGATATATGTAGTGGTTTTACAAAACTGCATCCCATGGAACATATTATACAAACATATTTCAATACATTAGTAAAGTCAGTATATTTTCTTATAATACATATAGATTGTGTCAATATGGTATTTTTTTTTTTTTTATTCATTCATACACTTTTCCTCTGTAAACATGATACATGTTTCTCCTAAAAAAGAAAATACAAACAAGTTTACAAAACTTTTTCTATAATGAGGATTTTGAATTACTAATTGAATTGATTCCCCAGTAAAGTATTATATGGCTTTAGAATTAAACCTCTTACTCGCCCATCAAAACATAATCAATGACAGTATACAGTATGTTAAAGTACAGTAGTCAATAAAATTTAACGTTTTATTTTTTTCCTCATTTGCTGTAAAATAAGACGTTTTCTTTTTTAATTGTTGCAAAATAAATATGAAACATAAAGTGTTTGATGTGTTGTGTTCATGTTGTCCAATCTACTTATTTCTGTTTAGTATTAGGTGAAATTTTTTGACTTTGTTTCTTTGTTTCGTCTTGACTTACCTCAGATACCTTTTATTCTGTTTATAAAGCATTTGAATAAAAAAAGATCTTGACACTATGAACCTCATTGTATTTTGGTTCTTGCATATACGTTCTCTAGATAAAAATGGTCCAACTTGAAAACTTAACTTATTAAGACGATATTCACCATAAAGAAAATTTAGCTAAAATCATTCAACCATGTTTATTTATCAGTAACCATCAGAAGTCTATAATTTACATACATTTAGAAACGTGTTTAGAATATTCCACAAAATAAAAAATAAAAACATTGCACAAAGTAGACATATAGCTGATGTTCATGGTATATTTAAAATCGAACCAAAATGCATGCATTCGAAATAGTGCGAATACAAAATCAATATTCGACAAAATTTACACCCTGAATCAAAATTATGTTTGGCATCGACCAAGTGGTTGTAAATAAACTCATAAGTGGATGCACGTACACGTTTATTTGTTGTCTTCTAAAAAAACGAAAGTGTTGGCAATACAATTCTCTGCGGAAAAAAACCCAGACGAACGTAGTCTCAAATGAAAATAAATAATAAATTCTAGAATTTAATCGTGTAAAAATAATTGATAACACGTAAATATCAGTGTAGTTACATTAACTATGTTATAAAAACTTACCTGCATTTTGCGCAGTCGCTGTAAGACAAAAAAAATAGTCATAGCCAAATGGTATTCCAAGCAATCAATAGCATTGAAGTATAACAAAACGGTTATTTTTCACCGGTATATAACTACGAATTAGTAAATATGCAATCAATTTAAAAGAAAAATAAGTAAACTCCCATCCGATTAAGTTGAAAACAGCTACAAATTAAAATTGACAAAAGTAAACCGTTTTACAGGTGCGTTATAGGTTGAAGTATGGCCTTCAACACGGAGCCTTGGCTCACACAGAACAGCAAGTTTTAAAGGGCCCCAAAAATTATTATTGTAAAACCATTCAAACGGGAAAACCAACGGTCTAATCTATTTTATAAACAAGAAACACTTATGAACCACGTCAACAAACGACAAATACTAAACATAAGATTCCTGAATTAGGACAGGTGCAAACAATTGCAGCTGCAGTTTTAAACTATGTAATGATACCAAACCTTCACCCTTATCTTAAACAAAAGTGTAACATCACAACATACAAAGACTCACTATAAAATATCAATTGCAATGGCTCAACTTAATCAAGACATATTAACACGAGTGAAAATAACTTTGATCTATGCTACAATGTTAATACAACATCAAAAGAGCATAGCTTATGATCGGAAATTTTTGGTGTGTTTATATAAAAACATTAACGGTACCAATTATGTTGCACTAGATGCGCACTTCGACAATATATGTCTATGTCTAATAGGTTAAGGAATCAGTGATTCTCGAGGCCAAGATGATAAATATTTGAAAGTCCAAAACATAATACAGTCATTGAAGAGCTCATATAACAAAAACAAAAAAAGTAAACAAAAATATGAGCCCCACCAAAAGGTCCCGCCCAAAAAAATTACCAGACAGTAAAGGTTAAAAATATGAATACAAATAAAATAAACTCTTTAACACACAATGATAAACAACATCAGTACCTAAAATCTATATTTCATTAAAATTAAGTTTTTTGTAAAGTTGATAATGAATGTGTTGGAATTTTCTGATTTATAGAAAGAGGACAAAACGTTCTTCGACATAATTCTGGTTCAATAACTTTCTTTCTGATCAGAAACTGGTAATTTTTTATAATGTCTGAGTTTCAGATTATAAATACCAAATGTTGAAGTTCGTAGATTATCTTAATTGGCAAATATTGTATAGTCATCTTTTTTCATCGTTAATGACATTGTTTCTGCTTCGATTATTTGTTTTATGAAGGATTATCTTGTCGTTGGATTTGAGTCTCATTGTTATGTACTGAAAAATCAGGTATTCATATGTAATGAAACGAGTATACTTACAAGAATAGGCTGAAAGAGAAAACAGTTACTAGTATTAGAAATTGATATAGTGTATAACATAGTACTATACGAATATTCTTTCCCATACGTATATGTCGCAGATTAATCAAAATTAGTGTATTCAAAAGGCTCCTAATATAAAATATATCAGAACCTCCATAATTCGTATTCATGGCATACATAAATCGTTGAGGACCCCTTGATAATTTCAGAACAACCATAATTCGATTGCATGATGAAATATTTCAGTCATACCACCATTTATAGTTTTGCATTGTGGTGTTGTTATTACGCGAAGGGTTCTAAATATTCTAATGAGAGTTGCATAGACTGTGGTGGAAATAGAATGATAAGCGTCTGGCGTATATACTAAATTTAGTCCTGGTATCTATGATGAGTTTATTTACAACCACTGGGTCGATGCCACTGCTGGTGGAGATTAATTTCCCCGACGGTATCACAAGCCCAATAACAGCACGTTTTGTGCTGACATGAATTGTCATTGATATGGTTACATTTATAAATTTACTGTTTTAATTAATTTTTTTAATACTAAGGCTTTTCTACCTCAGACATAGATTACCTTAGCAGTATTTGACAAAACTTTTAGGAATTTTGGTTCTCAATGCTCTTCAACTTCGTACTTTATTTGGCCTTTTTAACTTTTTTGGATTCGAGCTTCACGGATGAGTCTTATGTAGACGAAACGCGAGTCTGGCGTATATTTAGTCCTGGTATCTATGCATTGTTTATCTACATTGCGTCAAAAAAGCGATGTGTTTGATTTATCTTCATCGTAATCACTCAAACCCCAAAATGTGTAAGCAATGAATGTAAATAAATACGAAGAAACATAAAGAGCTATTATGACTCACAGGCGACATGAATGAATAACCAAATTCAACTAGGAAATATTTTCCCTTGGTAAGTTAAAAAATAAATTTCTATGTATTTTCTACACGATTTTGTTTTAGGTAGGATTTGTAAATGAAAGCAAAACTTAGTTTGTAACCCGGATTTGTTTTCTTCCATCGATTTGTGACTTTTGAACAGCGATATACTGATGTTGCCTTTATCTTGTACTTTATTAAATTATCCATTTTATATACTTACTTATTGTTGTAAATTCTGAAAATAAGATGAAAGGTAGATTTACTATAAAAAGAAATCGACTTTTTTTTATTATTGTAAATTTCTTGTTTATAAAATTGAAATATTTCTGTTGCATCATAAAGCTAATTTTCAAGAGTCCGAATCTTTTTATCTCTGACGTATTCATCTAAGAATACTCCAGAATCTTATGTTGAGCGCAACAAGTCTAATACGTTATACAGCACTTTCAAATCATCAAGACTTATCTATTTAAGCTTTAAGGAAAATAATCTTCATGAAAATATTGCCATAAATTAACGAGAAGATCTATATGACTAAAAATACATTCATAAGACAATGCATAAGCTTTTAACACGACCAATATAAAAACATATTAAGAAAACAAAAATTACAATTATGCGTTGGTGACAATGAGAATCATAATACATACAAAAAAAACTGCATGTATGTTCAAAATAATATAAAAATAACAAAAAATGCTAGTAAAAGAATGCATTACTGTTTTACTGTTCACCCATTGCTGGTAATATAATGGAATTTTCATACAAGTCAGTTGTTTATTTTCTTTAAAACCAGTTGAATCCACTATTTTTTCTACATCATTTTCAAATGCCTGTACCAAGTCAGGAATATGATAGTTGCTTTCCATTCGTTTGAGTTGTTGATTTTGTCATGTGAAAAGGGACTTTCCAATTTGAATTTTCCTTGGAGTGCAATATTTTTGTAATTTTATTTTTATGATTTTGTTCTTCACTCATCTCATTAAATTGTACTACTGACTACTGTAATATATTCTTTCCAAGTAATCTGACCACAATTATCCAACATATAACATTCGGATTTTTCGAAATACTAAGGATTTTCTGATTCCAGGCATAGATTACCATAGCCGTCTTTCGCACAACTTTTTGGAATTTGGGGTCCTAAATTTTGTACTTGTTTGACTTTATATCAATTTTGATATGAGCGTCACTGATGAGACTTATGTAGACAAAACGCGCGTCTGACGTATTAAATTATAAGACTGATATCTTTGATAACTATATACACTTAACTCACCTGCTGGCGCTGAAAAGATAAGTAAAAGATGAACTATGATTTTCACAATCTATAAAACATTTGGTAACTGGTTTTAATTTTATTTAATTTCTTGATGAACAGATATTCTGCGCGATTCAAATTTCCGTGTCTCAATACCGGAAAAGTGACATTTCAATGTTTTAGATGAGATAATTCATATATGCTAATGGTTTATAAATCGGGTAATGTATTAAATGTTAGAACATTGTTACGAATGAAAAACGCAAGAGTATGCAATACAATGAATGACGCTTGTTAAAAGGAACCTCTTACCGGATCCTCTTTTTTGTCAGGTTCATATTGCTCAATCTTTACCTTTCTGCTTAGTGTTATATAGGTTGTTTTCGATTTCTGTCTTTTTATATTCATGTCATTGTTCATTTCTATGACTTGTGATTTTCGGTTGTCCCTTACAATAGTTTTCTTTTAAAACATTTTCCTGTTAGGTTCTGAATTTTTAATCCTTTTTACTACAAGTAAGTAAAGAAATTATAATAATTGTCACATTTTTTCGATGTCACTGTACTTACTCATTTAGTTGGTCTGTGCTGCAATAGAAAAATCATTTTATCAATTTATGTATATGCAATATGTTAAAATTGAGAAATTATTTGAATAGAAAAAGTTTAATCGATAATGTGTCGATTCAAGTTGTTTTAATTAACAATAGCAAAGAGAGGTGCATGTCTTCCCACTTTTAGCAAAATTTACAGCTTATAGTTGATTCTAAAACAAGACTTATTATCATATTTTTTTTACTTTGCACAATAGAAATGGGGGGAGATTAAATAGTATGATCGATATATCACTTACCCACATCTACAACACTGCCATCTGTGTTTCGGAGTAGAATATCTGAAATACATAATTATAATAATTCTATATGTTTATTTGGGATATTATCCTAATGCTTGTAGTTTTAGGGTTTGGTTGGATTGCTTGCATTGTTTGTATAAATTTTTGCATTGTAATTAAGAATTTCATCTGCAATCAATAGATAAGCGGGTTCCGCTTGTATACAGTAATACCCTGCATTATACTCAACATCAAATAATACGCATACGTTTTTTAGTTTGAGGAAATCGGTAAAAAATCGAAAAATAAGGAATTCAAATATTCCTATTGATTTGCAACTATATTGTTCGATTCTTTGGTTGAACCCATACTGATTTACTGTTGTGAAATATGGGGTTTCGAAAATAAAGATGCTTTAGAAAGAGTTAAATTAAATTTTTTGAAAAGAATTCTTTCATTAAGAAACCGTACTCCTAATTATATGGTGTACGGTGAAACTGGCAGGTATCCCTTGGAAATTAAAGTACGATTACGAATTTTATCATTCTGGTCAAAATTATTTTTAAACAGCACGAAATTATTAGGATTGTTATGCCTGTCAATCATTTGTCTGCCTCTTGGTTACAGAATAAACTGTCTATAGAGTGTTAATAAAGTTCTATTAAATCGGTTAATTTGTCTTGCAGTTTCATCAAAACGTTAAGAGCAAAAATATAAGACAAATATATGGTATGAATATAATATATATTATACAGAACATAACTATACATCAAAGACCAAAGACCAAAAACGAGAAAAATGGACATCTGCTATTATTATTAATATAGCTGAAATTTGATTTCTCACCGAATGCGATGGAACAAGGAAAAATTACGGCTGAAACATCTTCAGTACTTAAAATTTTCTATGTTTTACTTAGTTTTTTTTAAATAACATAACTGGATCCCATTTTCAACAGTTATTTGACATTTGCTATACAGTTTTGTTTGTACTTACATATTAGCAGGTGGTATCATTTTTGGTAATCTGTTGGATCTGGGATCCATGTCGCTAAAGCAAAAATATAAAATACCGATTTAATCTTCAAGGAGATCATACAGGTAACATTTCCCTGAACTTGGAAGCAACTTAAAATCTAATGAACTGTTAAAATAAATATTTGAGTATTATCAAATTGAAAAGTTGTATTCAAAGTTTGTAGGTTTCGATTATTTAGAACCTGTTTTAAAGGGTCTATGGCTGACTCTTACAATATTTGATGCAAATAAAGAGTTTGAATTAACCTGTTAGGTAAAGAGTGCTGAAGGTGTGAAAACATCGGAATATGATTATTTATACCATACTTGTTGTATTGTTGCATAAAAGTCTCTTTTTGCGAAACTTTGAAAAATGAATAAGACATTCTAGTTTCATTTAAAGAAGTAGACAATAGTGATTGATTATTCAGTGAATAAACTTAGGAAAGTGTAGAAATGTAATGCGAGGTTGCAACAAACACTTTTATTAGAACAAAAAATTACTGTTCAAATACGTTTATATTGACAATGGACATTTCGGATATTGACAAAGTTGATAAAAAAAATCTGCCTTGTAATTAAATGAAATATGCTTAATATATTTTAAGATATTTAACATAATATTCACGAGGTACTGATTTATCTTATGTTTCAAGAGGACACTTTGGTCTTGTGATATATGTTTTTTCGGCTGACTGACAATGTGGTTATCCTCATCATTTATTTCAAACACATACTTTAATTGGCCAATATTGTTTGTCAAAATTTTTTTTCGTTACTACCCTGATGATTCACGAGTTCGTACCTCATATGAAAACGAACTCTATTGAATTTGATGCGACTGTCATATAAGCGAGAGGTTTAGCTAGCTTTAAAACAAGGTTTAATCCACCATTTTCTACATAAGAAAATGTCTGTACCAAGTCAGGAATATGACAGTTGTTATCAATTCGTTTAATGTGTTTGAGCTTTTGATTAGGTTTTTTTTTTTATTTTCCTCGGAGTTCCATATTTTGGTGATTTTTTTTTTTTTAATGATTTACCGTACTTGCTGGATATTTACATCAACCAGGTAAAATGAAAATAAGTTCAAGCTAATGTAATCACGATTGCAATTAGATTTTAATTGTTAATGGTGACCTTAATGGAGAAAAAAAAGTATCAAAATCTTAAATTTCATGAGGTATTTCATAAACTTTTACCTAGTATGATGCACTGAATAAATGATATTCAGGTATATACAACAACTAAAATATGAAGATAAACATGTAATTTGGATTAATGATTTTTGACTCGTCTGTCATTAACATAATTTCAAAAATTAAGAATTCTTTACAAAAATTAAATACTAGTATAATGGAAACTATTTTAATTTACTTACATAAAACTGAATGCTCCAAACAGCGCTTCAACGTCGCCTTCTGTGACTTTTGGTGGGTGGTACTTGACAGTGGGGAAGTTTGGCACTGACGGATAGTGAAAATTTGTAGCATCTTTGGAAAGTTTTTTTAACTGCAAAATCAAAGCTCCGTCGTTCTTCGATTTGGTCAAATCCTGATGACGTTGTTGTAAAAGCTTCCCCTTTACTACTGCGTCATTCAATGTATCGTTTACATCTGAATATTTATTTTTCCTTCGACCAGCTCGTTCTTTTACATTTTTTACCATCAATTCTACTTGTCTGTCCACGAGTTCCTTAATCGATTGGCCGTGTCGTTCAATTGCTCTGTTCACTTCATTTATTTCCGAGTCAAAGGTTGACAGATTAAGACTCATTTCGCTCGAGTTTCTGACAGCACCAGCAATCCTAGGAGTTAACACATGTGCCAAAGCGTTTTCTCTCATGGTAGCTGTCTCTTCGATGTCTGAAAGTTTGTGGCCTTTATGTTCCCTTACTACACAAATCTTACAAACTGGTACATCACATCGATCACAGATAAATATGAAATCCTCCTCGTTGTGATCATTACACATGCTTGTTACTTCTAAGATAGAATAAGCCGTTTTCTCACTTCGGTACTTTTTGCTTTCTTCGTTCGTTTTGTCTGTTGTTACGATTTCGTGGCTTTTGTTAGGTTCCTTTATTTTTTCTGTTTCAGTGAGTTCAAAGATTCGTTTGTCTTTTTCTGTATCACTTATAACATCTGGTATGCTGTTAGTATTTTCTGTTGGTTTAGTTTTTGCTGAAGAAGGTTTATTTGTTTCTTTCTTATCATCAGGTTTGTCTGGTACAATTTTGCTGTTCACAGGTTCTGAAGCTTGTTCAAATGTCTCGTTCGACTCCTCTTTTGGTTTTTCAGCCTTATTGCTTGATTCTGATTTAGTTGACACTGTGTCTGATTTTACAACAGTGTCTGTTTTGTTCTCCGTCGAGATCTGTGTTGCATCTTTCTGTTTACCATCCCAGTCTGTGTTGTCTGTATTTTTTTCAGGGTCTCCGTAATTATGTGGTAGATTTTCTATATCAAGGTCAGCCATTACCACTCCTGGTTTGATCAAAGTGTCAGCTTTTCTTTGATTTTGTGAATCGTATTCTATTGGTCCTCTTTCCTTTACTGGTTCAACGTTGTGAAATGAATGAGTTGGAAACTTGCCTACAGATAAGTGCGTTAGTTTACAGTTCAGGCAAAAATATCGATCACAGTCAACACAGTGTTTGTCCCCAATAGAATCGGAACATTCTTCGCAGACGGAAGCCATTGAAGGTTAAACATTTCAATTGAAGTAAAATAATCCACTGTGTTATTACAGAACATACACAGTGCACTTCGCAAGTTGAGATCGTCAAAATTTGAATGTGATCTTGTCAAAGAGGTTGTTTTAAATCTATTTTAGTAAATTCTGTCAAAAGAGGTTTTTTCAATATAACCAGCATTCGAAACATAATTAGACTTTGGGCTAGAAAGTTGATGGGTTGTCATTTAAATTAAACTGATAGGGGAAAATGCAAAATTTACACAAAAATTACACAAAAAATTATGCTATTGGCCATGATATTTTATTGTATCCCCTCTTGAATTCCGTATCAATGGCGCAGTATTTAAAATTAGCATTATACTATTAACATATTTTCCGTAATCACGTTCCTTCATCTTCGCTGACAACAGGACAATTGTAAGTTTTAACTGGTTTTAACTGTAATAAAATTGACGAGTGAAAACTGATATTCAATTTTTAATTAAACAAAAGGTTTAAAAATCACAGATAAAAGCAAATCACATGCTTAATGACAAAACTACAAACCGAATGATTATTAACAAAGAAATACATGGTTAAAATCAATAAAAACAATAGTGAAATTTTGTGTATCATTTTTTGGTGTTGTAAATATTAATAATGTAGTATTCTTCATTGTTCCTATTTAAACTATTTGGCTTTTATTCTGGTCAAAATGGGAATGAAAATGGAACTCGCTTCAATTATCCTAAACATGTGTTAATCTATTTGTTTCGATTATAAAAAGCTTCTAAGCTTTCTAAATCAAGAATCCGGGTAGAAATGGAAACCAACATTCGAACTACCTTGCTAAACTGTATAAACTTACTTTGTACTTATTATGGAGTTCCGTTAATATGATGACTACAGATAAGGGCTACATACTGAGCAGGACTGATTCTGACTGATTACTTATAAACTCCCTGGACATCATGGTTCACCATTTTCGTAGATTGTGTGCCATTGTCAAAAGTGTGTTGTGTTCAGTAATAAATAATTGATAAATCATCTGTCTTCTGTTTCGGCTTTTAGTTATAACATTATTTCCTCATTCCTACGGTAATTACATTATGGCAGGATCAAATGAGATGATGATTTTCATTTTCTTCTCTGAATCTTTGAACACAACCATCGGTCTGTTTTTCTGGAAAACACATTTTTTTGTCGATATTCCAATTTGTAATAAATAAAATTTCGTAACTTTCATATATATATCTACATGTGTACCAATCATATAGAATAGAGTAGAATAGAATATTTCTATTTCCCAAATTACAGGGCCATAAACTAGCCCATAAAGGGCATAAAATCAGATACAATTGATTTACATAATTGGTAACAACAACAATAATAGCGGCATATTTCTCGCTACATTGAAGACCTGTTGGTGGCCTTCTGCTGTTGTTTTTACTGTGGTCGGGTTGTTGTCTCTTTGACACATTATATTTGTAATATAAGTATTGTTCAGAATCAGACCCAAAAACCACATATATATTGTGAATAGAGAATAATAAAATATATAACATATTCGGAAAGTGAAAAACGACTAATTTCTTATAATAACTTATGTTTCCTGTACATCGCAAACTTGCTTCGCAGAAGAAACACGTGCCAAATTTTTTTTAATTTTTTTTAATAGAATTCCAATTTTTCCAAATTCAGTGAAAAATTAAACTTGCAAATGTTATGATTCATTTCTGTTTCTTTCATGAACTATTGGTGTTTGTTTTATTTTTTTATTCTATCAGTGTGAAAAGATTTACACTATGTTAAAGGGGCACTAGCTACGAGATATATAAGAAAATCTAATTTATTATCTTTTTTGCTCAATCATTAATGAAATGCAATTAGCGAAATAATAATTAGCAGCCAATATGATTCAATTTTGTCAAAATAAGCTTAAAAACCCCCATTGATTATGAATAATTCACTTGCAAGTGAATAATCCGACCTCATTGAATCCGCCGTATTCAATTTAAACTTCAATTTAACCCCTAACTTTGAGATGGATAACACGCGAATAGTATGTGTAAAGTTGATTTTAGAAAAAGAATGTCAACATTGAAAGTGAAACAAAGGTAAATAATTGTTATAAATCAAATATGACAATTTGATAAAAATCGGTGAACTTGAATTTGACAGCTAGTGCCCCTTTAATATGTGTTCTTTAAAAGGCGGATATAGTTAAAAAAAAAATCTTCATTTAATTATTTTTTTTAAATCCAACTTGACAAAAAATAATTGAAAATTAAATATGTGCTTTTATTATAACCTGAGTCCTCATAATTTACAACTATTCAATTAAAAAAAATGTTCACAGATCTGTAATTTTTATTTGATTGGTGTCGGGGTCGGAAAGAAACTCTAGTTTTTCGCTTCTTCTATAATCCGAAATATATATTTACCAGGGCGCCATTTTCGGATGAAGAAAATTGTGACACTTTGCAATTTTACATTATTTGTTATGAGTCTCAGGTCCCTTTTTAATCTACCTATTGGTAACATTGATAAGACTATAGACCATAATATCGACTGTTGGTACAACTTAAACGACCATACGATGATTCTGTGACCCTACATGTTTTAGAAATGTAAACACATAGTATTAATCTTCTATCTCAGTCATATAAGGCACAAAATGTGCACCATAATTCAGTTACCTTGTTTTGTAACCCCCATTGACATAATGGTTACATTGGTTACACTCATACAAACTATCAATGATCATAGGGGAATTATAGTTATCTTGTAGATTGTAAACTTGTAACTGGAGAGCATGATTCTTCTTGCAAAATCGCATGTCTTCGACAGTAGATGAGCCTGGGACCTCTTTGTTACAAGGCAGCACGTTAACCTATAGTCCGAGATTACTCTGACATCCAACGGCTGTTTAGCCAGACAAGCTGGGGCCGTGGGACGTCAGAGCTTGTCCCATATCAAAAAGTGGATATTTCCCCACCCAAAATAGATGCGCTACTTCCTCGCCTTTGGAGCCGACTGAGGGCCTTGGAATTATATAAATCGGGCATCAATCTCTTCAGTTTTCATTTATTTCTTCATTTATGTAAGTTTCACCTACCTGCCAAACCTTTAATTTTCTATA
Source organism: Mytilus edulis (assembly GCA_019925275.1). Lineage (NCBI taxonomy): Eukaryota > Metazoa > Mollusca > Bivalvia > Mytilida > Mytilidae > Mytilus > Mytilus edulis. Next base: position 94,620,059 of record CM034355.1, on the reverse strand, counting down.
TTTTAACATTTTTCACAGAGACCCTTGATTTCTCAATGTTGTCTTTCATTTTCAAAGATTATCACGTGACCACGAGAAAACAGTGAAAATGACCATAATGTACATGATGTAACACCTCGTTTATTTACGCTGTAAGTTACCTAAATGTCTGAGAGCTGCCGATTGTTATCATGGTCGGAACTAAATGCTAGTTACCGATCTCCTGTAAAGGAGGTGAATAAACGTGGTTGCTTCTAAATGTGATTCATCGATCTCCTATGAAGGAGGTAACAAAATATAAATATTTGCATATTTGAGTTTCGAGGCCACGAAATCTCTCGTAACTTGACATCCATTTGAAAGTGAAAGTCAAAAATGGAGAAATCATGGGTCTCAGTGAAAAATGTTAAAATATAGAAAATTAAAGGTTTGGCAGGTAGGTGAAACTTACATAAATGAAGAGATAAATGAAAACTGAAGAGATTGATGCCCGATTTATATAATTCCAAGGCCCTCAGTCGGCTCCAAAAGCGAGGAAGTAGCGCATCTATTTTGGGTGGGCAAATATCCACTTTTTGATATGGGACAAGCTCTGACGTCCCACGGCCCCAGCTTTTCTGGCTAAACAGCCGTTGGACGTCAGAGTAATCTCGGACTAGTTAAAGGGAAACTTCGCAAAAAAATCAAAAATTGATATTATGTTCATTCTGTATAAAAATGCTCAAATTCATGAATATTAAAGTTTTATTCTGCTAGATAAGAGATCACCATCGATTTTAAATTTAGAGTATCAATTCTCTCCGGTAGGCCATTTTGTTACCTTCTCCGATTTGCACCCAAGATATGTCTAAGGACCAAAACTACAGTAACTCGATGTAGTCGTAATTGCGTGTCGATATCTTGTCAATCGTACGGTTGTTTTATCCGACTAGTTAAGTATACCTAAGTTGATACGGAAATTTTTTTAATAACCATGATCTGTTATTTTTATGCCCCACCTACGATAGTAGAGGGGCATTATGTTTTCTGGTCTGTGCGTCCGTTCGTCCGTCTGTTCGTTCGTCCGTTCGTCCGTTCGTCCCGCTTCAGGTTAAAGTTTTTGGTCGAGGTAGTTTTTGATGAAGTTGAAGTCCAATCGACTTCAAACTTGGTACACATGTTCCCTATGATATGATCTTTCTAATTTTAATGCCAAATTAGAGATTTTACCCCAATTTCACGGTCCATTGAACATGGAAAATGATAGTGCGAGTGGGGCATTTGTGTACTGAGGACACATTCTTGTTAACAATAATGATAATATTGGAATTAGTTAAAAAGTAAAAAATTCAAATCATAAATAAGTGTTCCTTGAAACTTGAATTGTTTTCGGAAATCTAATTAGTTCATAATTCTTTTATGTAATAAACTTTATTCAAATAAATTAGGATCTCCGCTCCACTGATCACCTGCATGGCTAAAGGTATTACTCCCAAAGGTATTGCAGGGGGTGTGACACGTCCAGGTATTCAAGCGATTTCCTGTCGAGCTTGCTAATTCATGCATCGATTCACTTCTTAGGGTATTGGTCAGTGTACACGGCCGATAACTTACAAATGTATAACTTTCCATTTTGAACTATTAGGTGTATAATATGCATCTCTATCTTGCGTGTCCGAAAGTGATATTATATACTAGTCATTACTAAACTCGTACGCTTGTTTGTGAATAACATTTCTGATGTAAAGAAAATTATTTATAAAAATATAGATAATACCTTAAAATAAACTACAAAATGTACAGATTTGATGAAATAAAAATCTATATACATATTTTTTGTCAATGGTGAAGGACAGATCGGACCATACCAGAAATTTTGATTTAAAAAAATGTATGCACTTGTCGACCATTCGTATATACGCCAGGATAAAAAGTAACGGACCTATAGCGAAAATTCAAATATGACTCAAATATATACATGTATACATTGTACATAAGAAAGAAACATGCATTTTGTGTAAACTGGGGTAAAAGTTTTGTTAGTAGACTAGTCCACGTATGCCAACAGTATGTAATCATCAAATGTCGAAAGACTATTGTATACCAAAAGAAGAAGAAGAAGAGATTTAAATACTGGTCGATATATAACTTTCTTTGGCTCATCGAAGTTATGGACATTTAGAATTATATATCAATAAGATTGTTCTCGAATAAAGGAAGAAATTCGTCATCATCACAATTGTTCCGACATGCATGTTATATGTACGCAACTGGACGTACACTAATAATCCCTTAGGGATGTGAATATTTTCCAGGAAAACTATAGAGTATCAAAGTTTCAAATCAATTTCGGGATTTATTTTCTTTCTTGATATTCAATGACAGCAATTTAAAGAACAAACTACTTGTCGGCTTTATGGGTATTCCTGCCAGTTGAAACAGACTTATAACATTAAACAATAGGATAAGATGACATTAAATTCGTTCTGGTTTTTTTTATACATTGTTGGTCAAATAGCAAAAGTATTATATATAGTTGGGCCCGATATAGTTACGGTGTGAGACGAAGACTATTTTGTTAAGGACATTCCCGATTATGTATAAATTTTGATGATGTTTTTCACACTTGAAAAGCATATATGTTCGTAAATTTCGATTCCATTCCAAAAAGATTCTTAAATTTTCAGTCATTTTTTTTAAATTTATCAAATATCTGAAGTATTCGTGCGTTGTGAGATTTGAAATATTTTGATGAAAACATTAATGCCTAAATAGGTAATTAAAGATAACTTTGGATGGACTAAATTATGTAATTGCAATTGTTAATGATCTGTTTGAAATATTTAAGGCCGATCCTAATCTAAGATAGTACAATTTTTAGTTCATACACTCGTGATTAGAAGGCTATACTTATTTATGAATTTATACTTCAATTAAAATAATTAAGTATTTTATCGTTACTGAATTAATCAAAAGTCATAATTCATTTAAAAGTGATCTTATCATGCTTATGCAAAATATAAAAATATACTATCCAGTTATTGTGCGACCTTATTGTTCCCGTTAATTAATTTTAATTTTTTTTTACATTTCTGCAGGGACGTCTATATAAGTCCTTGATTTCTGTGTCTAAAACTTTGACTGACTCCCGTTTTCAATTCATACGAAATGTTGTTCACACCTTCAAGCCAGTAAACCGTGACGCCTAGATTTCACTGAATGAGGATCAAAGGATTAGAATTACATAATGCTAATCCTTTAATTACTTTGAGTTAACCGACGCACTCAACATTCTTTAGGTGTCACAAAACAATACACATATTATTTCCACCGTACAAGCAAGTGAAAATGTTTACTGGAATGAACGTAAAAAGGTCAGAATACAAACGTGTATTTTTATTACACTTTTGATCATGTCAATTTCATATGTTTGTTTAAAGTATTTGTAGAAAAAATCATAAAAATGTTCTATTGTATGAATTAATTTTATTATTAAAATTCGTTTTAAAATATCCACACGATCTAATTTTAAAAGTTGCATGGCTATCACTTATTTTTCGTTGGTTAATAGCTACACCAAAAGTCGTTGATGCGCTTTAAATCGCGTTATTAGATGGTTAACGAACAAGACTTAAAGGAGATATTTTCACTCCCAGCATGCATCAAAGACTTAAACTACATCACATAAGTCAGGAAGTTTCAAGAAATAAAATTAATAATTCCCAATTTTCCCCAAATTATTTGATTTCATATCAAAATAAAACTTGGTGAATATGTTTTTTATGGTATTATGAACATAATAAGATGAAAAGTGAATAATCGCGAATTATCCCTTTAACCTACTGAACTTAAGTCTAAAGAAGGGTTAAAGAAGTACTTCCTTAGCTCAACCGCTTACAGCTGACTAAGAATCGCCTAAAATTCTAAGGGAAGCAATCCAGTCACACTTCCACCACCTCAAGAGTCATCATACCATTATGACTCCCACACAGACATACAATGTACCCTAGCTGGAATTCCTTTCTAACTGCCGTTTTTTTTTTTAAGTTGGGCACCAATGTAACCAGAGAGCATGATTCTTCTTGCAAAATCGCACGTCTCCACCAGGACTCGAACCCTGGACCTCTGTGTTACAAGGCAGTGCTTACGGCTGATTAAGTATCTACTAAGTTTTCTAAAGGGAAGCAGTCCCATCACAACTGTCAAGCTTGTACCAATGTCAACTCTTACCACTAAAAACAAACTCTTAGTCATATCATTGTCAACTTGTATCAGAACCACAACCATGACTACAAAAAATAAACTCTTACCACTGCTAACTTGTACCATGAAAGAATTATATTCACAATAATAAAACCAATGCCAGTTTAAAGATGTTATCTGTGATACCTCTATCTTGGGTCAACCAATTATTATGTCTTGTTTATTAGTTTACAATGTAGAATGGTTACTGATTCTTAGCATGTGATCAATCAAATCACTCAATTTCTGTCATTTTCAAGTTCACTGAAAATTCTGAACAGATTGGTTATTTTCGTACATGTCGTATATATACATAATACACAAAGTATCCTGAATAGTTCACTCAATACATTCTGCTGCTGTCACTGTTAAAAAGGGGAATTTATTCAATGTTGTTACATTTTTTCAAATTTAAAAACGTCAGGAAAAAAACTTACATTTGTAATGAAAATGAACTGAGATTAATAAGTTTTACAGTTTTGTAGATCTCTAACTTTTCAGGAACTAAAAAAATGCATAAACTTCTCTTGCTGTTATGCACTATTGAAATTATACTCTGATATGTATTTTTTCAAATTTAATTATTATTTCAGATAATAACCATGACAAGTAAGAAGCCAAAGACTTGTTCAGTACATACAGATATAGGGAAGATACCAGTCATTACACAGACAAACAAAACTTACATAAATGATAAAGTCAAATTAGAGAATGGTAATGATACATGTACATGTATACAATATTTATCATCATGATATATATATATATACTATGTTAGTCATTAGTTCTATTGTCTACTGTAAATTTAGAAATCATTGTGAGCATTTATCATTGCGATCTTGTCATTTTAGACTAAAGTGTGATTTTAATTTTTGCGATATTGAGAAAAAATAATGTTGAATTCATATACAAAATTTCAAATTGTGATTTAAAATTTTTGCGGTTATGACCCTGTCACATTTATTGCAATAATTAAAACATCACATTAATTTCTGAATTTACAGTGTATTTAAAATGTGTTTTTTTTATATTTATCAAACATTTTAGACTAATTTTCATAATTTGAAAAAACAAATTCCAAATAATTGTTCATCTATGAACATGATGAATGTATTAAAACATCAGACACTTTATGTTACAGAATTGGGAAAAGGAAATCCTAATTGGTTTGTGGAAGCATCTCGTAATCCAAAAGAGAAAGATTCATCAGCAACACCTATCTCACTAAAGTGTATGCAAGGTAAATATTTTCCTGTTTAGATTTATCTGGTAACTGACAAAGATAATCTTCTACCAATATTTTAGTTATTTTTCTCTAATTTAAGCGCTATTTTCACATTTCCTAAGCAGTATAAGAAAAATATTTCACCAGCTATTAATCAGTGATTTTGCTAGCGCTCGTTACTTTCGTATTTTACGAAAAGGTTTTCAAAATGACGAAAATATTGCTTATCAATTTCGTCACTTAAATTTGGAAAGTGTAAAAATATTTACACATCAAATTACTTGAATTCTACCTGTCTTTATATGTTTTTGACAAGTTTATGACCCTCAGGTAATTAACGTTTACCAAAGGTGTTAAAAGTTGTGATGACAAGTAAGCCGCCTATCGCCAATCAGATGGGTCACTAATCCCTTAATTATTATTATAAAACCTCATAAATGACCATCATAATAATGGCAGCAGTCCTTTTGCGCCAATTACTGTTTTTCAGGGGTATCATTTGCGCCAAATTTTATTTTCAAAATGTATCAATTGCGCCATTATTCGGAACTCATTTGCACCAATTTACTTGTACACATATCTATCATAAATATTAATGATTACTATAAATTTATTCTTATTTATTTCTCAAAAGGTATCATTTGTTAGGAGATATTTCACTATAAAGACAAGTTTCTGAAGACAATTAAATGACTTAAGCAGCATTAGACAGTCAATGTACAGAGAGAGAATAAAACTTATGACTTTGCTTAACAAAGATATGCCAATATAAAAAATAGAGTTTTTGCTCTTTATGTTTTAGCCGCATATGTTGATGACACAGAGCTTTGTTCCCACCATGCGTATGGGCTTTATTATTATTATGAACTTTTATTAACTATTTTATGGATTTCATCCTTCAATGTTTGTGTTTTTGGACAATGAATAGAAGTTAAAAGCTACTACATACATTAAAGGAGTAGGTCCGGTAAGACCCTTTTTTGGTCCCAAAATATGGCAGTTTTACAAAATTGTTAAAATGTAAACTTTTAGTTATTTATTGGATAGTAAAATGGTTCTGCTACATAAATATGGGCTGTTTTTGACAATACAATGCACATATATTGGGTACTAGCACCATAAAGTCATGCTAAATTACCGAAATCTTAATAATTCCAGCATTTTACTTAAATTTTAGACGGTTTCCGTGTAAAACGAAAGTGGCCGCATTCGTGTTCATCCAAAATATTGAAATGGAAGTTGCATTTGATGATAATACATAACATATATAAAGGTTGAGGATGAACACAGATGCGGCCACTTTCGTTTTTGACAAAAACCATCTGAAAAGTGACATTTTTTCACATATTTGGTAGATTTTTCATATTTGAGCTTGAATCGGATCGTTTTTAATGACGAAATAAGTTAAAAACTTTCACATAAATTAATCGAAACATATAAAATAGACACTTAAGTGTTTAAAAAGTGGTCAAAATCTTTCGTCAGATGAAACTGAAATTTGAGGCCAAAATCGGTCCTTACCGGACCTACTCCTTTGGAAGTACCCATGCAGCAGCAGTAAGAAAAACATATGTTTCAGAAAAGGAAACATGTGCCGTGTTACACTGCCGGTTCCAAGTCCGAATAAAGGAGTAAGGAAGTAATTTTCCTTTTAACTGGCACAATCGTATGTTTTATTTTTGGCGCAAATGATACCATCTAATTTTAAAACATGTGGCGCAAACGTAACATTTGAGAAAAAAAGTTGTGGCGCAAAAGGACTCATTTTTGGCGCAAACAGATATCTCCCATAATAATCTATTTAAGTTAAATCAGTCAGTCAGCATTTTATTTTAATCATTTCTCACAATTCTGTCGTATTTTCGTCATTTGAACAATAAGTCAAAATTGATTATCTTCCCGGACATTTCAACTGTATTGTAATTTCAATATTTCCCTTACGATCATAATTTGCTGTTTGCTTGTCATAGTTTCGTCATTTTAACTTATTTTCGTCATACTTTATATAAATATTCATCAAAATCTTTCGACTACTTCGATTAAAAAGAATGAACTTTATTCAAAATGTAAATATTTTCACTTGCAAACAGGTGGCCTGTTATATGTATTGCGCATGCGTAAAAGTTTGTATATGAATCCGGTTTTATTCTGAAATTATTATTCAATTGTCACTTCTCGTTTTCATTTCATTTCGTTTAAAAATCGAAAGTAAAAGTGATCTACAGTCTACAGTCATTAGAATCGTCACATTAAGTATAGATGCAGATCCTTCTATCCAATATTAAATTAAATGATTCCAAATAGATATTTAAACGTATTTTCAAGGATATAAATGATTGTGAAGTGAAAAAGTCGTTACAAGTTCATTTGTGCAGTGTTTTAAAAAATAGAGGCACCCAACTTTTGTTGATCAGGGGTGTACCTGAAAATAACTGAAGTGAAGTTGTGAACCATATTACCAGATCCCTGTTCTTATCTTCATATCTTATCATCACATCAGTCAATTCATTCAATATTGCCAATAACTGCCTACATTAGCAATCCTAAAGTCTTCAAAAATCCTAGACTAGTCCTTGAAGGACTTGGACATATATGTATAGCTAGTTTGATACACATCCTAGACCCCTTGCAAATATAAAAAAAAAGGCTGATTTTTATCACGCGCAAAAGTGACTAAAGCCCTCAAAATCCTAGCTGAATCCCTGCTATTAATTCTATGTGCTTTTATTCTTACATTACAATGATACAATTTAATAATATAAAGACAAGTATATTAGAATGAAAATGATCTTTTAATCTACATATGATCAGATGATTTATTTTCAAGCATGTTCTACAGAAGTATAGTTTGTCAATTTAAGTTGAATGTTTTTTAACTGTAAAACTTCACAATTTTGGTTAAAAGTTTGTGGTGGATTCAGCTTTTTGCTTTTTTCAGAAAAACCTTGTCATTTAAGTAATGTTAATGTATTCAAAATTGATATAAGAATGAAGCATGCTCTTACTGTTTACTGTCATCTTTTCTCTCCTAGATTCCTACAATGAAGACAGCCCTGTTTATATTTCTTCACATCTATTAGAATCTCAGTTCTCGGCTACCAGTCCATTAACAGGTTGGATGCCTCCTTCACTCGGAATAAGGTTTGTATACCAGTCCATTAACAGGTTGAATGCCTCCTTCACTCGGAATAAGGTTTGTATACCAGTCCATTAACAGGTTGGATGCCTCCTTCACTGTGAATAAGGTTTGTATACCAGTCCATTAACAGGTTGGATGCCTCCTTCACTCGGAATAAGGTTTGTATACCAGTCCATTCACAGGTTGGATTCCTCCTTCACTCGGAATAAGGTTTGTATACCAGTCCATTAACAGGTTGGATGCCTCCTTCACTGTGAATAAGGTTTGTATACCAGTCCATTCACATGTTGGATTCCTCCTTCACTCGGAATAAGGTTTGTATACCAGTCCATTAACAGGTTTGATTCCTCCTTCACTCAGAATAAGGTTTGTATACCAGTCCATTAACAGGTTGGATGCCTCCTTCACTGTGAATAAGGTTTGTATACCAGTCCATTAACAGGTTGGATTCCTCCTTCACTGGGAATAAGGTTTGTATACCAGCCCATTAACAGGTTGGATGCCTCTTTCACTCGGAATAAGGTTTGTATACCAGTCAATTCACAGGTTGGATTCCTCCTTCACTCGGAATAAGGTTTGTATACCAGTCCATTCACAGGTTGGATTCCTCCTTCACTCAGAATAAGGTTTGTATACCAGTCCATTAACAGGTTGGGTGCCTCCTTCACTCAGAATAAGGTTTGTATACCAGTCCATTCACAGGTTGGATTCCTCCTTCACTCGGAATAAGGTTTGTATACCAGTCCATTAACAGGTTTGATTCCTCCTTCACTCGGAATAAGGTTTGTATACCAATCCATTAACAGGTTTGATGCCTCCTTCACTGGGAATAAGGTTTGTATACCAGTCCATTAACAGGTTGGATGCCTCCTTCACTCAGAATAAGGTTTGTAATACAATCCACATACTGTAAATTCAGAAATTATTGTGTGCATTTATTATTGAGATATTGTCATTTTAGCCAAAAATTGGATTATTAGTTTTGCTATATTGAGGAAAATTTGGTTTAAATCATACAAATAATTTCAAAATGCACATTTAAATTATTGGGATTATAACCTCATATCATTTTTCACAATTATAAAAACATAGCAATAATTTCTGAATTTACAGTATTTGAAAAATTTCCAATATGTAAAGGACTCATACCAATGGGTAGGATTCTTGCAAAATTTGTGTATAAGAAATCTGAATAAACAATTTTTCGTTGATTTTCAACATTTATGTTGAGGAATTGAGACGCAGTCATTAGTAATTCTAGATTCTTTCGTTATAGGGGTTGTCAACATCTAATATGATTTAGGTTCAGTCTGTAGTTGAAGTTTTTTTTAAACATCAATAACTTTGATAAACCTATATAAGGATTTTTTATGACAGAAAAGTACTTATAGAATAGCAAAATTTTTCAAATATATATAAATTTAAATTTTTTGCATTTAAAGTCATATGAAACGAGTGAGTGGTGAAAAATAATGTTTATCCAATTCTTGAACCAATGCATGTATATACCGTAAACTTAGTCCTCTCTTCATGATTTTATCATTTTTTACGTAAATATATCGTTTAATTGTCAATTTTTTTTCTCTCTGTCTGTTATGATTCAACAAATATGGCTACTCATTAAATGCCGTGTTTTGAAGCCGTAGTTTACCGATTGTCACCTTAACGTCAACAAATGACAAAAAGCATGGGTATTGAGCACGTGTTTAACATGTATAATCAGATAATTGTTTATTTTAATTACCAATCCATGCGTATTGTGATCACCAGATTTTTACGAGGAGGGTCAGGCTCAGGTCACTATGCATATGGAAAACATGTCGGCGAATTGCTTCCTGGAAGCAAGCAATTAAAAATAAGTAAACTTCTTCTAAATGTGGACAAATTAAAGAATTTTCCTCAGAAAAAAGTATATGTACATAAGTTGTATAATGAAAACTATCCATTTAGTTATAAAAAACATATGCATATTTTTTTTTAATTTGAGGTTTCTTATGACTTAAATTGAAAACCTCTTTATGTTTCGAATTGACTTATTTTGATATTGTTTGTTTTAGATTTAGTTTTTTTTTTACGGCTTTTGTATTTTTGATCCCTCTGACATGCAAAATTATGTTTTACTTGTTTTTGGTTGAAGAAATAATTTGAAAGGTTCATTCTTTTATAACTTATGGAATGTGTTTTATGACTTTATACTTTCAGCCCTGTAAATGGTACGGCCCAACAGTATGTAGGCTCTCAGTTTGATTTAGTAAAGAGTCTAGGTGTGAATGATTCAACTCTCAGCTGGACTAGTTCATTAGCTACACCTAATCATGCTGACTTGGAGGACAAAGGTATTGTGATTTATATGCTATTTCTATAATTTTTAAGTTTGATTTTGTTTGTAAATTCATACTGTAAATCTATTTTAAATGAAATTTGTAAACTTATGAGTTTTTAAGGTAAGGTTTGCGTACACAGGGAGATAACTCGAATTCAAATAATTGAAAAAAGGAGGGACCCGCCATTTTGAATTGCTTTGAATAACCAATGTTCGAAAACTACAATATTATCGAAAATAAAACAACACCTACCTCAAAATCGTCGTTTAGGAGTAATTTTATCAAAATTTGAATCGTACAAGTAACGTTATGACCTTCAGTTTGTTAGTTTTCATTTATATGACGTCACGTTTATCCATAACGTCTATGTGCTAAAACAATTCATGACGTTTCGCGGAGTTTTATTTTATTTCATAAATGTACAGTTCGCTGTAGTCCAAATAATTATAATAGCCTTTCAAGACGTCATAATTATTTGGACTACCCCCGCTGTAGCAAAGGGGGCATTGAGTTGTATCTTTGTCTGTTTGTACGTATTATAGTGTACATCCGTTTTTACAAAATTAGTTTCCATTCTCTTACTTTAGTCTTCCTCAACCAACTAATATAAAACTTATGCACAATGCTTTATGCCACAAAAACACAGAATAGATTTGAATTTTGATGTCGTCACTTTTACAGTTCTAGATGTATGAATGGTCGGACAGGGGATACTTTTTTCCATTCTCCCGTCCCATTTCTCTTGTCTCCCGCCATAAAAACTATAAAAAAAACACTAATGTATGGGAAGCTTATTTCAATAGAAATCAGTCTAATATATTGTGTTTTTTATGGCTTGTCCCCGTCTTGTCCTTTCACAAGATAGAAGTCTTGTTTATTCTGCTTCAAGAACGCCGGTAACTTTTTCACTGATTGTTAAGCTGTCTTTTTATTGAATTTTTAAGTCTGATAAGCGCCGATCCTGATTTTTTATACAGTATTTATATAAATACAAATTATAGAAACGCATGATTGAATGAAAACGGCACATTTTTGGGACACTTTTAGTCAATTTAGTTTAAAAATCTACATAATGCGCCATGTGTTTTACTTATAGAGAATGCATATATTCTCAGATAATTTTATTGCAGAGTTTTTACGAATGACAATGTTGAACTTGGTCTTTTCCGCAAATACGCACACAACCCACACGTTTACATCATTCGAAATGTATTTTATTTTTATCAATCACTTTTACAACTGACAGAGTGTTTAATAGCATTTTTTTATGGATGCATTAAGACACGACTATTTTATTGTGTCGTCCTGAACATGCCTGAAGTATTTGCCACTGGACATTTTACAACCTCTTATCAAACAAACTTCTATCATGCATATCAGTCAACTTTGAATCAATTTATCTAAAAACGAGGATGGTTATATGTGTCTCTACACATGCAAGGATTCACTATAAAATCAGGGAAATTGCTAGTTTTTAGTCTTTCTCCATATATATAAGAGATCATAATAAAGTAGTGACGACGCTCGGAGTATTTTTATGAGGTCGTTTTCTGAGTTTTTCGTTTCTGTTCTCCAACTTTAGTTTGCTTGTACCAAATGCTATAAAATTGTACGTAATGCTTTATAATGTTTCATATTTATGAAAGAGGGGGCATCATCAGTTTCCTATGGACATATTATCCATTTATTCCAATCTCTAACATATTAATTCTTTGTGTAATGCATTTTAATCGGAATAACATAACTATGGTTAAAGAGAAGCCACGATCAATTTTGATTTGACGGTCGCAAATTTCTGTTTTACTGTCTCCCCTACGCGTGGACAGTAAAAGTGCATTTGCGAACATCAAAATGCCAATTGACAATGGACAGTGCCGTTACTCCTGTAAACTTTATTGAACTGATTTTAATTGATTAAAATGTGGAAGATTTTCATATTACAGGTCTACATAACTGCATTTCGTATTTTAAATATCAACAATACATATACGGCTGGTCATTTGTTTTCCAAGGCCATCGTCTGTTTCGTCTTTCATCACGCACAAGAGCATGGAGTTTGTTTGTTTGGTCAAAGACCCTAAATCTGAATATATGTGTAACAATTAGACAAATCATACCAGTAATCTATCTTTCTCCTGCAAGGCTTTCCCCTGCTTAGTCATAAATATTTGATCATATTTGAATAACATTTGTTGATGTCTAGATTTAAATGAATGGAGTAAACACGGCTGCTGTAAATGACTTAATTATAGTAAAAACTGATGTTTTTTCGTCCAATTGCTGCATACAAACAATTTACCAAACACGGGGCAATGGAGCAATGCTTTTCTAAGATTTAAAATATTACAGTTTGAAGAACTGAAAGAATATAAGCGTTTCCTACAAAATCAGAGTCTTGTAACATGTATTACACAAGTATGACCAAAGTTTAACACCTCCCCTTCCGACTGATAGTTGTGGGCATAAAAGTTGAGAGACCACATCAAAATTTTAATGTAGGATAAAAAAAAACTTTATTCACATAGTTTGTTCACTGACCCTCCCCTCCCCCTCATAACTTAATTTGGGAAAATTGATTAGCCGATATGGATATATGTAGAATCGATGTTAAATTAACAAAACTTGCAGCAACTTTTATCCCCCCATCCCTACCCCCCAAACTATTTGATTTTTTTTTTTTTTATCCTTCATTGATCTTTTAATTTAATCACTGTTTTCTCTTATTGATTATGGTCAATCCCAAAGTGTTACAAGACAACATGATTTTTTTATAAAAAGATGCTATTTAAGATGACTTTCTTCCTTGCAGATCAACAAAAAAAATTATGTTTTTGTTATACAGAAATGACAAGATAAACACATATAACGGCCATTTCCGTAAAAACGAGTTCGGGGACATACCAATTTTATTAGCTTATTATAATGCAAATAGTTAATTCCTTAATTTCACAGTTTTTTACAAAAACGTTGGACCCGGAAAAGGGATATTTTTGGCTTTTTGTTGCCATGGCAACGGGTTTTTTTTTACCCAAAAATTAAAAAATCTTGTTTTTAGGTTTTTTTTTATTATATTTTTAATTCAAATCTATTATTAATGAATGAACCACAATTATTTATACTTGTTTTATTCAGTTTAATTTTTTTATATTCACTCGCATACATTATTATTTCAAAAGAATTCAAAAACATTTTCCCCTAAAAATCGTAAAAAATCGGAATTTTGAGCTTTTCCCCTGAAAAAACGGGACGGGCGATGTTCAATTTTTTTTCATTAAAAGATTGGGACGTCCTCCCTGAACAAAATGATGTATCAGATTGCTATAATATCACCAAGAAAAAAATCCAGGTTTCATGCAAACCTTACCTTAATTTGTTATTCTAGACCATGTAGACTTATACCAATGACAAAAGGAAATGTAGACTAAGGGACGACATCAAAAGTTCAATGTAGGATAAAAAACTTAATTCAGATAGTTTTTTTAATGACCCCTCTAACCCCCTCTTAACTTAACTTAACTTGGGAAAAATTGATTGACCCATATGGATATATGTAAAATCGATGAAGGATAAACTAAACTTGCAGCAAGTTTAACCCCCCACCCCAAAACTATTTGAATTAAGATTTTTATCCTTCATTGATCTTTTGATGTCGTCCCTAAGAGTGAATGTAACAATATCAAATAACACACTTGATAAGTTTACCAACAAATAAATATTGTCCTCAACATTTGAAGATCATCAATACCATAAAGAATTTACTATTAGTCTGGACCTGTTTAACAAATAGGTGATTATGATTATACCAATTCTCTAAAGCTTGGAATACAACTTTTTGTCAGAGGTAACCAGTTAGTTGCATCAACTATTCATTCGTAACACATAATGGTATCTGCTAACACTGCCTCAAAAAATATGATTAGCTAAACAAACTTTATAACAAGTTAAAATTATGATTTATCATGAACTTATCTATAAGTATGTATAACGATCAATTCTAATCAAAATATTTTTATGAAAAGAAAAATTGGTCTTCAGATTATAAGTGAAATAGGACATTTTCCTTACCTAAATAAAAACCTTGAAGTGGAATGACTATGATTACTCTATCTTACAGTCAATTATTATCTTACTTATTTTCAGAAAGCCAGACTCCAGCTCAAGCCAAACGGAAGGTAGTTAGCTTTTACAACCCTATGAAATTACTAAAAGAAGCATTCAATACTTATAATTATATTTTTTCGCTATGATCATGAAAATCAATTTTTATTATTTATTTATTTACGACATAATCTGTGCACTTTTTTGTGATAGTATGTGTCATCATGAATGTCAAACTTCATTTGGATATGAAGGTGAATTTTAGTCTGATGCACAAGCGTTGTTATCCAATCCAAATAACCAATTCTTCTGAAACCGGCGTTTTGCATTTGCGCCGATCTGCACTTCATTTGCGCCGATTTTTTCTTTCAATTGCGCCGATATTTTCTTTCATTTGCGCCGATTTTTTTACAGGTAAATTACAGGTGAATAGAAGATGTGATACGAGTACCAATGAGAGAACTCTCCATCCAAGTCATGTTATTTTTCATTTAACATTATAGACCTCTTCCATTAGCCACTTGTACAAATTTATGAATTATTAATCATAACATGTATAACTGTTGTCCCCTGCTCACAGTGGGGAGGTGGAAGAAGGCCTACAAGATACAGTACCCTCCAAAAATATCGATTCGATATCTTTTTTGTCCGATTTCCGTGTTTCTCGGAATCACACCGAGTACCGCGGATTTCACTCCTAAAATCCTCCAAAGATTCTCTCCCAACACCGCGTGGCTGTTAATTGGTTTATTGCCCATCGGATGTACTTAAAATCACGGTATTATAAATTGAGCAAATGTTTTCCTTTCTTTGACAGATAAAGATGTGACAATATCATTTAGAATAAGATAATTATTATCTTATATGTTTTTGTCTTGTGCCATTATCTTTAAAATAAAACGTTCATACGAAAAAGTATGAAGAAAATACTTGTTATTTTGTGTTTCTATTACAGTCCAGTCAGGTCATACATTGTGTTCTTTCAACAAGGACGATTTTGCCACAATTAGTATCTTTTGTAACTTATTCAATAAGCAATATGGACGCATTAACTGTTCATTATTTAAAAATCAACTGGCTAATAAAATCATGTTGTTTTTACGGTCGGATCATCAAGTAAACTTAATTTACTGAGCAATGTAAAATATTATGTTTCACCACCTCGGAACATTTATACAGACTTGAATAATTTAAATTACTAACAGAAACTGTAAAATGACAACTCTGTTTAACAAAGGAAATAATTTCAAGTGATATTGATAGCGCTCGTCATTTTCGTATTTTACGGAACGGTTTTCAAATTTACGAAAGTATTTATATCAATTTCGTCATTTTAATTTGGAAAGTGTAAAAATATTTTCACATTTAAGTACTATAATTCTACTGGTCTCCATGTGTTTGACAAGTTTATGACGCTCAATCATTTCACGTTTACAAAAGATGTTAAAAGTTGTGATGATAAGTAATCCACGTATGCTATCCGATAGGTCACTAATCCTTTAATTATTAATAAAATTTATTAAACCTCATAATTGCCCATCATAATATTTATTCCAGTTAAATCAGTCATCACTTTATTTTTCAAAACTTCCCCCCGCCTACAATTGGCAGTTCTTTATCGTATTATTGTCATTTAAAAACAATTTAAAATCACCCCGGACAATTTCCATCATAACTTCAATTAATACATCATCAACCGTGAATTTATATTATTAACCATGGACGTATAACGACCCCCTATAACTAATGTTCAGGTCTACTTTCTTTTTTGAAAGATAAAAAATTAAGATTCATATAGTCAAAGATATGTTCTCGTTTATTCGGATAAGAATTATATTATAGATTCATATTAATCAATTGTAAAAGGACCTTCTGGAGCCTCAATACGATTGCACAAAAATGTCGTTCTGCAACTTTAGAAACCTTGAATGGAATTTTCCCACGGTCGTCTAGAAAGGTCACCTGAGTTTACTGGTATGCGATATTATTTCCCGCCCTTTAAAAACTCGTGCCGAGGATAAAATTGATGTTAACTATTTATAGCATTTAACATTGTTAAGTAAGTCAAGTTCAAGTTCAACCCAAACTGTTGACAACTGAGATGTGTATCGTGGAATTGTCTTCACACGGCAAATAATTGTTTTTAAAATCTTTTATATGATCACTGTTTAAACTACACAAATTTACATTCATTGTGAGAAAATAAATATTTTACAACAACGAATTATTGCAGCTGTAGAAGTATTCCTGGTGTAACCGAAATGACTTATTATCCTACAGAACTGCCAACAAATCGTAAAACGAAAATGCCGTAATTATTAAGCATAACGAATGGTAAATAATATTTCCCTTTTTAGTTGAACATACAAAACTTTCAGACACGTTATTTTATGATTTTCTTTAAACTGCTCTCATTAATTAAGCGAAAGTTTCCGGTTATTTTTACACAATTTAAGTATCTTCATTTCGTAAATAAAATATTAATTTACTTGTGAAGACATCAAGGTCAAAATTAAGAAGTTTTCATTTTTTTATAAAACTTAAATGCAATTGAAAGAATTAACAACAACCTTTTGCTTTTAAATCATTTATTCATTTCAGCAATTAGATAATCGTAAAAAGAAAATGCCGTAGACTTACACAATTATTACGGGGCTATTATTATGCCTAATGAATGGTGAATAAATTTACCTTTTTACTTGCATATATAGAAACTTTTAGAAACATAATTTTAAAATAAAGACTTTAACTTTGAAGTAGAATATTTGGTTTTTAACATATTCCACTATATTTTATAATCCTTTTTTTTTTATAAGCAAGTACATAAAGGTAAAGATATTTTTAGATTGGCTAACAAAAAATACGAAAATATTTTGACTTATTATTACCACAAATTAAATTTAATTAGTATAAAAGACATTTAAAATTATACACCTGTTTGACACTTAAAATGATACAGTAGACCGGAAATATAATTCTTTATTACTTCAACCTTTACCTGTCAGGTAATCCAATTACCCTATCAGTCGTGTGCCGGTAGAGATCAAAGTAGGATAAGGGCAATTAATTCCTTGGTGTAGAGAGTAAGCTCGCTATCACAATAAACATTTACCTGATTTTGGGAGAGATTACTCCCAAATTCCTCCCAACATTTTGAGAGGATTATCGGAGTTTTTCGGAGTGACTCCGACATTTTCCTTGGTGTAGGGTGTGGGAGAGTTGGTCCTCTTGAATGGTACTGTACATCTCCAGACATTTTCCCTGACCGTAACCGTAGTTCTTTAGCCTCTGTCTTTCGGACATCTGCCACATATTTATGCTCGATCTGTGTTTTTACAATAAAATCTGTGGTGACTCTGGCTGTACACAGTTTATGGTACATTAGTAAGATATGTTATATTTCAGGACACAGACCTTCCGATATGTATGGCCCTTGATAATTAAAGAATTGACTCCTCGGCTCGTTTCAGTGTACAATATGCCCATCATATTACAGTGAATTTGCAGAAAAATATGAATTTTACCAATGGTATAGAACAGTTCATGTACAAGTATTAATTTACCTGTAAATCTAATTTGGAGCAAATAAAAAATCGGCGCAAATGAAAGAATGAAAATTTTCTAAATCGACTCAAATGTCATACGCCCTCTGAAACATACATGTAATGCAATTATAAAATAGTATCAGTACACAATGTTTTCCATTGTATCTCAAACAATGGAACAAATAATGATGCAGTTAAAACTTTGAAAAGATTTATAGTTGTACCAAAGATTGCATGTGGATTTCTGATATTTAATGGTGAGATATGTAATACACAAATGTTGATCATGGTCTTGTTTTGTTTAAGTCAAGTTAACATTGAATTTTGAATTTCATTTGACAACAACCTTATAAGTATTTCATTTAAATGTATTTTTATTTTACAACTGTACAAATACATACAAACACTAAATCTTCAATTTTCCTTTTCAGGGATTTTCTCGTATGTTATTTTCTCCTGGAAACAATATGACAAGTGAAACCATGGAAGTATGTACTCTAAAGGAATCTCCAGTAACTAAAGTCAACTCCAAATTATTACAGGAAAACAATGAGCCAAATCATTCTACTGAAATCAAAGTTAATTCTTACGTTAGTAGTCAAGAAAAAAACAGAGGAAAGATAGATACACCTGACTTAACTGATGCTCTGTCTGACTTCTTTGATCCTCCATCTAAAGCTGCAGGTAGGAGGAGGAGTGCTCCATCTTCTAGGAGGAATTCTGTTAAAACTAAACCACCAACCTCTTTAAGTTCAATATCCTTTACTCAGGGTGATTCAGACAACAATAATATCATTGAAGACCTTTTTAGAAGTAAAGATCAACATTTTAATGAAATTCAAAATGAATGTCCTACAAAAACCAATGTAGAAACTGATGAAAAGTGCAATCAAATTATAGAGAAATTTAATCATTTTAAAGGTGTAAAACAAGAATGCGCTGATTTAGGAAAACTTGACCTTTCGTATTCAGAATCATCCTGTTTAAGTGAAATATCTCTAGAAAATGCAAAGAAGATTACTATGGAGAATGAAAAGGAATGTTTACATGAAAATGCAGAAAATTTAATTGAAAATGAAGTATTTAGTCAGGCAGATCTGTTTTGCTCTACACCATATGATGTTGATAGGACTTATAAGTCAATTCTATCAACTGCAAAAAAGAAAACACCTTCATCCAAAAAACGTGTCAGGTTTGATAAAGATTTGGATGAAAACTTTATAATCAGTAATGAATTAGACATTAATACAAGTTCTTCAATTGGAAATTCTGGAAAGAAAATTAGAAAGACTATTGATAATCTGTCAGATGATGTCACTATTGAAATGGAAACTGATAATTCTAAAACAGACAATAATGATAAGGGATGTGATAAAGAAACTGATGATTTGTTTTCCCAAGTTTCTCCATCAGCATTGCAGGAAATGTGTTCAGTTTCATCAGATAAATTGGAAGAATCCCCTTGTACAGGAAAGCCTTCTGCATCTATTGACAATCTTACCAAATCTGACACAAATAATCAGACAGCATCTATACCAGTATCTCCTGTTACACAAATAAATAAGATTGTTCCTGTCTTAGAGATTACAATACAGCCTAGTAAAGATGTTTCAGAAACTGAGAATTTGAGTTGTGCAACAACCTCTCCTGAAAAAACTGTATCTGTTGAAACTAATTCTCATATTAAGACTGATAGTTTATTAAGGAAACCTGGTAAAATGAAAAGATTTTTCTATCCAACTAATTCTCAAATCAATACTTCATGTCCAAAGTCTGTTTACGGTTTCAAACAACAATCAAAGGAGACAGCTGACAATAACATAAAAGATAATGGTCAGGATGCTACAATTAAATCATCAGAAAATACTAAAATTGACAGTGGGACAGAGAGGACACCAACAACCCACATAGAAATGGTGAAGACTATTCCAGCAACAAACACCCCAACTTTGGCATCTGGGAATACTGATTCAAGAAGCAGATCCTTAGGTTCAGGTACAAAAAATGTATATTAGACCGTTGGTTTTCCCGTTTGAATGGTTTTACACTAGTAATTTTGGGGCCCTTTATAGCTTGTTGTTCGGTGTGAGCCAAGGCTCCGTGTTGAAGGCCGTACTTTAACCTATAATGGTTTACTTTTTAAATTGTTATTTGGATGGAGAGTTGTCTCATTGGCACTCACACCACATCTTCCTATATCTATATATGCTTTATTATATAATAGTTCGCACACATTTATCATGATTATGTTTTTTTATTCAGCTTTTCAAAAGCATGAAATTAACAGCAAACTAATTGAAATGTGATATATATGTGTACTTTGACAACATTAACTTTACTGATTTAATTTTGCATTTTAATGTTGAAGATTTGAGTGGATATACCAAATTGTATAATACATTATATTGACAAAAGATGAGGATATGAATACCTTATATTTAACTTTTTTTTAATCTGTTTTTGTAGGTTTTAAAAGATACAGTGATTTGGTTGAAGTTCCAGCAAAATCCAGTGCAGAGGTTTGATATAGTCTATATGTTGTTACTCAAATATACACATTATGTAAAATGATAGATTGATGGGCCATTGCTTTTAAGTTGTGTAAAACATGTGAACATGGTGAAAGAGAAATGATAAACATGACAAATATACATTGCAGCCTTTTTTCATGACGTCACAATAGGAATTTCAAAGGAAAGCAAGAAAATTGTACGTCATAATTATTAGATTTTAACCAATTCAATGGCAAACTGAGATCAAACAAACCATACAATTTTACATTGATTAGATAAAAATTATCAACAGGTCTTTAAAAGTATAAATCGAGTAAGAATAAGAGATAAAGAGAGATGTCCTATTTACCAACCTGACTTCTTTTCATATAATGGTCACTGTACACAGCTAATTGCAAGCATTTACACGCACAATATTTAAAATGTAGATGAATGTTTCAAATAAGTGTTTTGAATTAGAATATGACATATATGTATTTAATTTAACTTGTTTTACAATTTATAAACATAAAAGTCAACAAATTCTTTTAAGCAAGATTTAATTGCAAGATTCATTATCTTTTATACAAGTGTAAAAAGAGCACTAGTATAAAATTAAATCTTTTACTGGATATATATTTATATAAGAAGATGTGGTATTAGTGCCAATGAGACAACTCTCCATCTAAGTCATAATTTTGTAAAAGATAACCATTATAAGTCAAAGTATGGTCTTCAACACAGAGCCTTGGCTCACACCGAACAGCAAGCTACAAAGGGCCTTAAAAATGACTAGCGTAAAACCTTACAAACAGGAAATCAACAGTCTAATCTATATATAAAACAAAAAATATTTATGAACCACATCAATAAGAGAACCACTGGATAACAGGATCTGACTTAATACAGGTGCAAACAAATGCAGTGAGTTTAAATGTTAAATAGGTACCAACCTTCACCCTTGCCTGAAAAAAAGTGTAACATCACAAAATAGAAAGACACATGTATAGTATTCATATTTGTATTAAAGTAGGATCACATTCAATATCTCTCTTGATCTTTTCAGAAAATAAACACATCAACTTCAGACATGTACACAAGAGTTTCAAGGACAACAAAGGATATGTCTAGTACACCAACATCTACCAAGAGAGATTCCACAGAAATCAAACGTAAAAGACTTTGTCTCAATCACCAGGATTCTAATGAAAATTGTTCATCCAAAAAAACTACCAAAGAATTATCCTCCCCAAAGTTTCCCTACGAAAAAACTGTCAAAGAATTAACCACCCCAAAGTTTCCCATTGCAAAAACTACAAGTCCAATAAGGTCAACTTCAGCAAGTGACATCCCTAATCCTGAAAGTGACATGTTTGACGATGATCTGCCTGATGATTCATTTGCTAAGGAAATAAGTATGGATGGTACATTGGAAAAACTCTCTGGTAACTCAGATTATAAAGGGACTGTGTTTGGAACGTCTGAAAGTCTATCTGCCAATTTAAACAAATCAGGAAAGTCTGAAAATTTGGAAAAGGTACTTGAAGAAGGTATGCTAAAAATTACACCAAATGCTTTGAAGAATAATTTCATGGAACAGTACAAACAAAATGTAGAAATAGTCAGATCAGATGCATATAACATGAGTGAAAAACAATCAGTAAATGTTATGGGTGAAATGTTTCAAGGGTTTTACACTGCAGCAGGAGGGAAAATTAACATTACAGAGAGCAAGTTATCTGAAGCTGAGAAACTCATGGTAGTAGATAGCTCCGATTTAATGGCTGAATTTACTGATGATTTCATAGTAGATCGTAAGTTAGAAGTTAAAAAAAGAACAGAATTTGAAAAAGTGAAACTTCATGAAGACACAATGTTGATGAAAAGAGAGGCTTCTCTGGCATCTGGTATTGAAACTAAAGTACTTGATGTGAAAATAGAGCATGTATGCATTAATGTCAACAAAAAGTCAGATCTCAATAAAAAAAGTGAAATTATATTCAGAGGTGATAGAAATCTTGAAAAGAAACTTAATTCTTCTCATGCAGTAGATGGTAATAACAGTGTTTTAGGGGAACATTTACAGCCTTTAAATAAACAATTTACTGAAAGTTCAGAAAAGAATGTCAACAAGGGCAAGACACTTCCAGTTAGTTTAAATCTTGAAATAAGAACTGAATTACAAGAGAGCCATGGTTTAAGTGGAGGTTTCTCAACAGCTTCTGGAACAGGAATTAAGTGTTCAACTGCAAACCTTTCAAAAGCACAGAAATTATTTGATGAAAAAGAAAATGTAGATATAAGTAAAGATTCATCTTCTAAACTTAAAAATAATGGATTTGAATCATCATCGGGTAAACAATTACCTATGTCACTGTCTAGTTTGTCTAAAGCAGAGAAGTTAATGGAGGACATGATCAGTGACAATGAGGATAAGGCAAGTGTTTCTAATGTCAGCCCTGTCAATAGAATTGGAGGGTTCTCAACTGCTGGAGGAAAGAGTTTCAAAATCTCTACATCTAGTTTGTCAAAAGCTAAAGCTTTAACCTCAGACCCAGAAAATAATCAATGTGAAATAGAAGGGAATATGCCTGAACAATTAAATCAAACAAAAAATGACAAA